>JAJJMA010139132.1:0-11983 GCA_023529015.1 Papaver nudicaule
AAGAAACAAAATAATGAGACTCAGAGTAGCCCTCTAAACTCTCAGGTCACTGATCTCACTCAGTGTAGGACCTTCACTCAGCACGAATATGATCTGAGTACTCACAGGAAGAGTGGGGCATTAACATTATAAACTAATAAGATGTTCTCACAAAAAACAGTGGGGCATAAGTACTATGATTCGATATTGGTGTTCTCATAGAAAGAGTGGGGTATCAATTTATGAATAAATATGATGTTCTCACAGAAAGAGTGGGGCATCGAATAAGCTCTCAGGTCACTAATCGTGTTCGAAGTACGATCTTCACTCAGTGCGAATATGATCCGAGTAACCAAACAAGGTATCGAGACTCAGAATATATTTTTGGAGAACATACTTAACCAAATAAATGAAACTGGTTTCTTACAGGACAAGGTTCAAGGAGAGATAGCTAATACAAAAAGAGAACTGATTGTTAGAAGCAAAAAAAAAATACAATGATTACACCCCAGACAAGCAAAATCCAAGCTAAAGTACAGATAATCAAAGGCAATCAGTCCCATCCTGAGTAATAAGAATTACTAATTCATCACTGAGGAGGATTCCTCGTGCGTGCAGCAAGAATAGGTGGCAACTCAACAACTGGAGGACGAGGAATTTGCTCATTAACTTTGGACTCAGCATAGTCGATCACTTCATTAATGCTAGCAACCATTTCCACTTGAGCGGCATACCTTACCTCAGCAATCCGGATATCAACATTGGTATTAAGCTCAGATAGTTCGTTCCTCAACTTCCCAATATCAGCCAAGGCAGCAGATGTACGAGCACTCTCAGCATCGAAGGAAGATTTCCAGAATTGGGTCTGACCTTCTTGTGTCACTAGCTCTTTTTGTAGTTGATCAAATTTTGTACTTTTCTCGTCAAGTTTTCTCTGGAGTGCTGAGCAAAGTAAGAAGAAGAATTTAAGCACGCATTAAGAGTAAGAAAAATATCAATAAAGTAAGGTGTGAATTTGTTATCAAACAACACCAATCTACCTTCTTCAACATTTCTTCATGTCGTAAACAGGCCACTTCATTATCAAAGTTGCAGGCGAATTGTTTCAGTTTATCTAAATGAATTCTGGATTCATCCTCTATAGCCCTAAGACGTAGAATCTCAGCACGAGCATCCCTCAGGACTGAAGACTGGGCAGTAAAGCCAGATTCAAGACTATCCCTCTCAAAAGCCAATGAGCGCAGGGAATTCTCTAATGTAAGAATTTTCTCAGTTGTACCTTGAGAGGAATCTTTCCACCAACTAATTTCACTAGTTGCGCTCATCCTAAAGGAGTCATATTCGTTTCTAAGAGACACTAACTTATCTTTTAGTTCGCAGCACATAAAGTTTAGCTTGTTGGAAGCATCCATCTTATGGTTCCATTTAAGCATCATTTTTATTATCTTAAGCTCTAACGAGGACTCACGATCACGAAGGCGAAGGTTGTCAAGGTACAAGGCCATAGGATCTGAAGGGATTGCCGCTAACAGGATAAGAATAAATTCAGAAAGTATTCAAGCAAACACAATCATTACAAACGAAGAAGTATAAAGAAATAAGTACTCACCAGTAGCTTTAGCTTCAGCAGCAGATTTCTCTTTTCGTGCTTTCTCAACATTAGCACGCAATGTCTCTGCTTCACGCTCCAATTCCTCAATGCTTACTCCTTCGTCATCTTTTAAGGATCTCTCAAGTTCAGCAATGCGTTCTCTTTCAACAATTAATTCTTTTTCATACTGCTTGTTGCGAGCTTCAAGCATTAAGGACTTGCAGTGGAACAATTGCCGGAGAAGGAAATTGGACTGGTGGGCCTTAGCCATCTGTTTAGAACAATACGAAATCAGAATAAAGATAACTCGAATACCAAAGAAGAAATTGAGAAAAGGGAAACTCACCAAAAGAACATTATTCTGAGGCAAACCATAAGCCTCGCCATCAGCATACTTGAATAATTCCTCAACTGAGGAAGGAGGGGCCAATTCAAAATTCTGCTTAACATAACTGGAAGGATTTGCAGTCCAAGCTTTTTTCACAATTTCAAAGGGTGTAGCACGCATACGAGCACGCAATGCTGCTTCAACACCCGAATCACTGGTACTTGAAGTCGCAGAAGGCCCAGAAAAATAACCACGGTCAAGACCCCAACGGAAAATGGCGTTATCACTTGTAAGATCAATACCCTCAAAATCTAAAACTGCAGTTTTCCCTCGGGAGTCATGAGAACCAGGTGCCATTAATCGAAGTGGACTTTCCAATGATTGCTTTACGGATTCTAGAATCTCAGCATTAGATTCAACCCTTTGTCCCTCAGTTTCGACCTCAATAGTGACTTGAGTTTGAGCCTCAACGTTGAGAGTCTCACTAGATGTCTGGGCAGCATTACTCAAAGCCACTTTAAGACTCCATCCCAAGACAGGGGAAGAAGTTCTAGGAAGCGAGGACAACATACTAGAAACCCCAACTGACTGAGTGCTCGATGACGCACCACCAAGATTACCAAACCCTTTCCCAAAGGAGAATTCACCAGTCGTACGGGCAGGGGAAGGATTTTTGACATCTTTGGGACGCCTTTTCTCATTGTCAGTACCTTCACTTTCTTCATCATTTAAGAACATGCTTTCAAATCGGCCTTCAGACAAATCACCCTCGCGATAAGTAGATTCCAGAAGGGATGATTTCACTTTATGCTGGGATTGACCCACCAAGTCAATATGAAAATCTTGGTCCTGAGTTTCTCCTCCGCCTTCCACCTCATCATTGTGAGCCTCTTCATCTACATTTTCAGGACTATCGGCCTCATCATCAAGAGGGGAAGACAATTTAGCTTTCTTAGAAGCCTATGGCACAAGTTAGGCAAAATACGTGTTAGGGGCATGATAATAGATAAGGAAAAATAAATACCAATAAAATTACGAATAACACGTACCCTGCCAGTTTCAATATCATCACCTTCTTCTACTTCACCAACTTCAGAAGCGGTCTCAGCTCCTTCTGGAGAGGCCTATAAAAAAAGGTTGCAAGAAAAGTCCTTACTATGAAAATTTCCTTACTATGAAAATTTAAAGTATCAGGCAACAATTTAAAGAAGAAAAGAAGAACTCAGCTACGTCCCTCACCTGAGCATAATCAAAGCTAAAACCAGTGAAGTTAAAGGCCCAAGGACAGTAATCTCCATAACGATCGGGATGACATTCTGTGGGAGGCCCAGTCCGAGACTTATCATTCCATTGCCAGCCCCAGGCCCAGGGACCAATTATTTCTATAGGAGTGGAATCCCATTTGAAGTCATGAGTCTTACGCAAAATGTCAGAAGCAGGCAAAAGAGTGGGTTCATCATCGTTCTCAGTACCAGGAACAATGAATGACTCAAGCTCCTCTAAGAGACGCACTTCACCCCTCTTACGATGAAGACGCTTGGGCCCAATGCTCCATTTAACTCTGTTGGTAGGAGCCATGAAATCCCCATAGGTCTTGTTAAAATTTTCAAAAGTATACAGTTTTTTCTGATTAGGGTCAGGCTTGTAAGACTTCATTCTGCTGAGACCTTTAGAGCGAAGTCGACACTCACCAAGAATCCTCCACCAGTTACCATTGTAAATAAATACAGGACGAGAAAAAGAAGCTTTCCCTTTCTTAGGCCTATTCCTATGAGCAAGAACGTCATAGAAAAAGGTGTCTCCATTCTCATAGAGAGGAAGACGCATGCCAGCTTCAAGAGCTCCAACAGTTGTCAAGAGATGCTGAGAATCATAAGGATAATTCTTTATCATATCATAGGTAAGACGGTCCCCTTGATTAGGATAAAAAAAACGAACTTCAAATCCTTCGAGATGGTGACGCCATTTAAAGTCTTCGAGATCAATGTCCTTATAACTGTTACAAGGAAAATCCAGCCTAGACTTCTTCTTTTTATTTTCATTCTCAGACCCTTGAGGAGGTGGCTCAGGGAATGGAGAGCGAGATCTAGGTGATTGCGCTTTTGGAGAGTGCTGAGGAGTAGGAGAACTAGGTGGTGCTGTTTTTTGAGATTTCCTTTTACTACGAATGGTGGCAAGTTCTTTTCCCGAACTAGAAGTGGCTACGGTTTTCATGGCTCTAGGATTATCTTTGACAGGACTGCCCTCAGCACCGTCCTTGGCAGATTCGGATGGTTCAGTTATAGCAGACCTAAGCTTTCTTGGCTCCTTTATACCTTCTTTATTCAAAGAAGACATTGTTGAAACAAGAGAAAGCCAAATCAATGAAAGTTTATATTAAGATATATTCATAAAAAGAATGAGATATCAAGATTTAAATATGATATTCTCATGGGAAAGAGTGGGGCATCAATGTTACAATAAAATGATCTCACATAAAGAGAGGGGCATTAATGCTCTAAGTCCATATGTGTGCTCACCAAAATATCTGAGTTCAATGTCATATGGTGTTCTCACAAAAAGAGTGAGACATCAGTATTGCGATACAATAATATACTCCCACAGAAATGAGGAGATCTCAAAATAACATTAAAGACCCAAGTCAAAATGAAGGTACTCAGTGAAATGTTCTCACACAAAGAGTGGGGCATTAATTCTCTGAGTACATTGTAAAACCGCAGTGAAGATACTTTAACCAATACTGATACTCAATAAAATGATCTCATCCAAAATAATGGGGCAGTATTTACCCATTAAATAAAAGGCGGGAGGCATGAGAATTTTTGAATTCAAATAAACTCAGCAGTCATATAAGATAGTAACGAGGAGCAAAGAACAGTGCAATCATGCAATACATCAAGCCAATCAGGCATAATACCCAAACAGATAGACCCTCAGGATCAATCTTTAGAGACCTCGTTCATATGAGAGGATTCAAGTTAATGATTCCCTGGGATTCACATCATAACAGAGAACAGGGGCAAAGTATATATACTTTTGTATAAATGTGTTCTCTGCCATGATTCAAAACCCAGGAGCATAAATAAAACTTCACATAAACATATAAGGAGCGATGGCAGGGGCAAGGAATGCGAGAAATAAACCAGCCTCAGCAATTCTAAGGAAGCATACTCGAATCAAAACAAGAGAAATAAGCAAAAGGATGATATCTTCTAAACCTAGACGAGATTATACACATGCAATAAACGAAAACCCTAATTTCAGTCAAAACAGTGAGAAAAACCCTAAAACTAGTCAAATCCTTCGATTCATCAAAACCCAATTATAAACACACATCAAAATCCAATTATGAGCAAGAATCGTATATCAGGCGTAAATTTCAGAGAACATAGAAGCAGTTATATAATGCAAGAAGAAGACGCACCGATTATATAACTGCGAAGGAAGGACAACAACAGGTACAATAACTATCGTTTCTCTCAAGGGAAAGGAGCTTTGAAGAAGAAGAAAACAAAAATGAAGATTTTCCTAGTACTAAAGGCTGAGTAATACTCAGGGAATTAAAAGACAAGATAAGAGAATGAAAAGTAAAGAGGATTGGAAGTTTACGGTTTTATATAAGGAATGAAATCAAAAGAGTGTAACCGGCGCGAATTCCAAGGAATCAGAATGCAACGTGGGATTAAAAATAAAGAAGAAGGGTTATCGGTACCATTCTACCCTTGGGGCAACCCAAACCCGAATACTAACCGACAGGGGCAAACTGTTGGTGCAAAGTACCCACCACCCACGTGTAAGCATTTGAGAAACAGAAGTAGGATAAATCAGGTGGGAGTAAAGCACCGAGTAAAGACCAAAGGACACCACGACTCATCACAAGAGAGAACACAGATGAAGGGCTGAGGAGGAGCCACGACAGTCCTGATGGGACAAGTATCTCGAGAGACAGCTGTGAGGCATGGAAAACATCCAACCACTTTCATTAATGCGCGGTCAGAGCAAGTCATGAGTCAAGGGGCGCGTGTCAAGTTCTCAACGATGGAAACAAGAGAAGGTCGCACACGGAAAGAGACTACAGTAGTGAGTACGTAGAAGGCCGCAGACTAAGAGAAGAAAGCCGCACTACTGAAAGAAGGAATGAGGACCCCACCAGGTGTGAACGCAAATATTTGGGAACCGCCTTATGACTCCTATAAATACTCAGCTCAGTGTGATGGGTTGAGGAGGGACTTTTGAGTAGAGGAAGAAGTAAGAGGAACTTAATAGTGAGTGGAGAGTGAATTACCTTTATCAACATCATCTTGTAACCTTACTCAAAGTCATTTAAGACTAAAACTTGTATATTATATTATGATTACCACCTACATATGAATGATCAATTATAGCTACTAAGAAGTAACTTAGTGTTCTCAGCTATTTATGTGCTTAATGGATGTTATTCCTTTAGATTAGGCAGATGCAAAGACTCGATACTTTATATATCATTTAAGTTAGTGACGTAAGACCGGGATAGTTTTATGCACAAACAGAAAGTGGCTTTGTTTACTATACAATGCAGATGATCAGGTCCTTTGGGTTCCTCAATGTTACTCAGAATCACAAATCAAGAAACTCAAAAATGTGAAGAAGCTATGGATACTTAAATTTCAGGGTCTTTAATTCGATTAGGAAATAAGGATGGAGATAAGTAATTGGGACGTAGGACACTCTTCTCTTCTCCATAGTCCATAGGTAGCATCATGGACAGACGTAAGAGAATAGAGACATGTGGCCCCAGAAGATTTTGATATTTATATACTTTGTGGGGGCTTATTGTTTAGCAATTTTGAAATTATGTTTTCACACAGGGTTTATATATATATGGTTTATGCTCTCTTTAGAATCAATTGTCTTGTACAATATTATGTATGTCTGTATTGCTTAGGTTATTGGAATAAAGTAACAGATCGATGGAAGTTTTTGATCCTTTGGCTTAGGTCCTGCAGTGAAGCTTAGTTTTGTTTAATGTTCATGACAGTTTTTGATCCTTTGGCTACGGTAGCATGGACAGGTGACCCAAGGAATGTATCAACTTCTTCTCCCTTCAGACTTGAATAATTAATTTCAGAGATAGTGCAATCTTTCCCAATTTAATAAAGGACTTTTTTGCTCCTTATATCATTGCTCCCCAATTTAACAGAGAAGATGTCGTCAACCATGGTTTTCTTGGATTCCCCTAGTCAAATACGCCAATCTAAAGTAGACAAAATTTGTTGTCCACTTGTCTTTAGAATTTCTCCTTGTTTAGTTTACTTCAATATCTCATTAAGAAACATGTTACAAATTCATTACAGTAACGAGGTGACGTAGAAGTAGAAATATGAGGGATGCTAATATCCATTAGGGACCAAGAAACTAGGAATATTTATAGCCAAAATGTAAAATACTCTTGAAATTTAACTTTATTAGCATTAGCATTGTATGTTGTATGCTTAACCATTAATGGGTTGTAAAATCATACACAATGCAAATAACTTTTTTCTTAGATCAACATGGTTAAAACTTAAAATGACATTATTCTGACAATGAAGTTAATGAGGGAAATGCTTTTGAGGTAACCCTAAAATTCAACTCTATCTTTAACAATGCTTGGAATTACTTATTCTGCAAATTATTCTTTATTTCGGGTCGCAATTATGATTCTGTTGATAGATTTATTATTTTTATCCTTAATCTAGATAAATTAGCTATTTTAGAGTATCGAGCGGTCTCATACTTCTGGCACTTCGTTAAGACCATTGCTTGGAATTGCCAAGGTCTAGGAAACCCCTATAACCTAGCAAAACTAGCTAGTCTAAATGCTATGATTAATGCTGAAAATCCTGATATCATGTTCCTTTCTGAAACCAAACAGCAGATCAATATAGTTGAAAAACATTCTTAGCATCCTCAATTATCAGAATTACTGGATTGTCCCACCTATAGGTTCAGCAGGAGGCCTAATTCTTGCCTGGAAAAACAGTGTTAAGATTGAAGTTCTAGACTATGACTACAACCAGATTAATGCTAGAGTGTTTGATAATTCTGTGATTTCTTTTTGGTTTCTTACATGCTTCTACGGTAGTCCATATAGACCCCTTAAATATGACTCATGGGAATGGATTAGACAAATGGCTAGCAATATGAATGAACCGTGGGTAATATTAGGAGACTGCAACATAGTTATGTATGACTATGAGGAAAAAAAAAGTAAATTTCCAATAAACCAAACTGAGGCAGATACCTTTATAGATATGTTCGCTCAGCTTGACTTGCATGATCTAGGTTCCATGGATACCCTTATACTTGGAATAACAGGAGAGATGATAATGAGTTCACTGAACAAAGACTTGATAGGGCCATGGTTAGCCGCCTTTGGCTCAACACCTTTCGTCTGACTCATCTAGCCCCTTTTTTGTCTGACCATGTGCCTATTAGTCTCACCAATCATATGAACTGGAAATATGGTCCAAAGACATTCAAGTACTTTGGTCCTTGGATGGAACACACCCCAAATGCAAAGCTATCATTGAGAAAGCTTGGCAAGTCAAAGTTAAGGGTTCTCCTCCTTTTTGTAATACCAAAAGGATAGCTAATGCCAAAACTGAGCTAAAGAATTGGAATAGATTGACTTATGGTAACATCAATACTAAGATTAAAATTTTTAGTGAAGACTTAGATAGAGCCAATATGGCCAGTTCAAATGTGAACAAGGCTAGAGAGATCAAGAGAATTACTAATGAGCTCAACAAGTGGTACGACATTAAAGAGAAATTCTGGAAAAACAAAAGTAGGGATCAGGACATGGCTTTAGAGGACAAGAATACTAAGTATTTTCACGAAAAAGCTAAGCATAGATTCAGAAGAAATAGAATTGACACCATCCAGGATAAAGATAATAATTGGCATCATAGCAAACAAGATATTGCTCATTGTCTTACTAGTCATTTTCATGATATTAGTACCTCTGTTAACCCTGAAATTGATCATGATATTATTGATCTTATTCCTAAATGCTTTACTACCATGGATAACTCTATTTTTAAATCTATTCCTTCATTTGATGAAATCAAAAATACCCTGTTTGCCATGGACCCTAACAAGAGTCCGGGACCTGATGGGTTTCCTCCAATTTTTTTTCAAAAAAACTGGAACATTATCAACAAGGATTTTGTGGAAATGATACAAAACTTTTCCAAACTTGCCATATCTTGAAAGAAATGAATCTTAATTTCATTGCTCTTATCCCTAAAACTGATAAGCCTATCACCCGGCTGAGTTTAGGACTATTGCTCTCTGTAATACCTCTTACAAGGTCATCTCTAAGCTAATTGCCAATAGAATAAAGCCCCTGCTTCACAGGATCATACCCCCTACCAATCTGCCTTCATCCCTGGAAGGCAGATATCTGACAACATAGCTGTGGAAGGTAAAACCCCTCGGGACACGTGTCAGAGATCCAAGAAGCAAGATCGCGCCGAAGAAGTATTGGCGAAGCCTCGGGACCAAACCAAAGAAAGGTGAAACCGAGGACACTGAGAGAAGAATCAGAAGAAAGGGATTCGGACCCTACTTCGAAGGACCGAAGCCCAGAACCACCTCGGAGTGTCGCCGAAGGAACCGCCTTACTCGACAAGGACTGACACCACCACGATTGAGTCCCTTGTCTTATTAGCTGTAAACCACCCAAGCTCGGCCTATATAAGGCGAGCTTGGAGAACATTGTAAGGGTTGGAATCTTTTGGTTGTAACCTAAGCGGCAAGAGAGGGATTAGGTTTGTATCTCCTCTAGCTCCTTAGGATCATAATCCATGTAGTTGCAACATTGAAATACAAATCTTCATACGTTTAGTCCTTTGATTAATGTCTTTTTACATATCTTCGGTATTGTTCTTGAGGTCTATGTACCTTGAATCGTGTTTGAATGATTGTGTGTGAGAGTGAGATCTGAGGGTTATAGAACATCATGTACCTATGCAGATTTTCTACTCATACAGTTTGGCGCTAGAAACAGGGGCTGATATAAACAACTTAGGGTTTGCCTGTGATTTTTTCGGGTTTTCAAATTTTTCATATAATTTCTCATTTTTCCAAAAGATCTTCAAAGCTTGTTCTTTAAAAACGCTCCCATACCTTAAACGTCTAAAGATCCTTCAAGGCTTTAGCATGTTCAAGGGTTTTATGAGCAAATCATCAGATGGTAAGGTCATCAATTAAGGGTTTCAAACCTTGGCATGACAAAACCCATTTCAAAAATGGTAGTTGATTTTCATCATATATGCCTTAAAATCAGGATCGGTTATAGGAAAACGATTATGGGAAAATTCTTTTCGAGCTATTTTTAGGGTTTTCAAAGTACCTGCCACATTTGGAAATAAACTTGTATGCAGGAATCATTGAGAAAGATGGTTTGACTAAAGGACAAAAAATATAGTTAGGGATATATCTAAAAAGAACAAATACGACCCACGCTAAAAACTCCCACGACAAAAATCGTTGCAACAAACAGACCTACATGGCCGACATAGTACACTGTAGTAGCCACCTTGGACCTCACGGGATGTTTGTCTTCTGATTAGGCTCTGAACCAGCGAGTGGGATCTTCGAGGTAAGGGACCGGTTCCTCGAGGTGACTACACCAGACTCTCAACGAGTAAAGGGTTATCACCCTAAGTAGCGGCAGGCACAGTTCAACACAGAGAACAAATAAATGAAGACGAAGTGTATATAGAGGGTTTAGGCCCAGGGGAAGAATGATTCCCAGAGGCTAACGAACTACCTTGACAGCAAGTACAAGGAGAAAATGGAGAAAGCGACGAGGATGAAGATAAAATGGCTGCCCCTGACAACGACATACCTTTGCACCAGCCAACCGAAGAAGAAACGATAAGATCTCCACATCTTAGAAAATTATCTTGAAAAACAGAAAGATAAAAGGGCTAAAAAAGCAACTAGCCGACGCAAATAAAAAGTCAGCATCTAACTACAAAGACAGCAGCGAATAGCGGCTTAGAAACTATTTTCAGGATTTTGCAAAATCTTGCATAACAAGACCAATGGAATATATACATGGACCTTATTTATTTGCCACAATTGATAGAATCACTCAAATACAACCGCTAAACAGATCGATGCACTTCGGAGATCCAGTCAAGCCAAAAGGACCGATGCAGGGGGTAGAGACATCACCAAGACAAAACAAATTTGGATCCGAAGAAAGCCCGAACCACTCTCGAAGAAGGTCCGAGGTACTTCGGGTGATACTTCCAGACGACGAGAAATATATTTTTACAAGCAGACTCGTCGAAGAAAGTACGAATTGCACTCTCGCTAGTATAAAAATGACAACTAAGATATGAATAACCCAGGGGAAACATAAACATCATATTCGGAAAGGCTTACAGAAAGGTGCTTTCACGAGTGTCTCACTGGTGCCCTCGAACAATGATATCTATGGAATCAAAGAGTAACACCCATACGCACGAACAACGTCTCATTAAAATTGGTAACACTCAGCGAAGCCATAAAACAACCAGGGCAAAAAAAAAAAAAAAAAAAATAAAAAAATAAAAAACTAAGAATTTATCACTACGGATCAGCAAGGGGTAGAGAAAATTTTTCAGAACAAACAAAGGTATTTCAAACAAAATACACACGCCTCGGATCGCATTAATTAAAAGGACAAATTCTTCAGTGTGAACATTCGGATATAAGCAGTAGAATTCATAAAATAGACAACGAAGGTGCACACATAAGAAAATAATAAGCAAAGTAAAGATTATAAAAAACATAGCAACTACTCCGAAGAAAAAGGTGTAAACTACACTTAAAAAGAGGGAAACGTACATCAATTTCTCCTATTCCTACGTCTACCCCGAAGCCGTCAGACCACGGTACCGCGATCTTCGTCAAGACCATCGAGCAGATCCACGTCAATAATCGGTACATTGGCAGGTGAAAAAGGAGGGGTACCGAAATACTACCAACTTTTCGTTTTGGCTCGTGAGTCTTATGGTATAGAGTTTGGACGATCTCAAAAATCAATATCCAAACCTCTAACTGGAGTA
>JAJJMA010139134.1:8400-26550 GCA_023529015.1 Papaver nudicaule
TGGAGGAGAGAGTTGAGGAAGAATTAGAAGAAATGGGTAGTGAGAATGTTGATTCTGATGTGAGAGGGGGGGATGGATTGGTGGTGGATTCTGGAATAATCAACCAGAGGGCGAGAAGCCGAATGAGGTAGTTAATGATACGAAGGGGGAGAAAGAAATTGTCCTTGGCAAGAGTATGGGTACCGAAGGGTCAGCTAAGGAATCTTTGGATTCTGTCGAAGCTTCGGGCAATGATGCCGAGAGGGATTCCGAGGCTAGCGGCCAAGCCGTCAAGATTGCCATCGATAGTGCTCCCGAGGCTGTTGGCTCCCAAGTGAAGGATGGTAGTGAGCCTGTTATTCCAATTTCCATGACTAATCCCGAGGACGTTCATCACGTCGTTAAGGAAGTTATAGTAGATACTAAGTAGATGTATCCCTTATGTTATCTTTTTATGCTTTCCATCCCTTGTTGCCTCTGTACTTTATAACTCGTCAGGCTAGGTGTTTCTTGCTTTCCCTTTGTATGATGTACTTTTGTTTTTGAATTATGTACTCTTTCTTCTTGCCTTCTTTTGCTAGTTGATGTGTATATCCAAGCCGATGTGTTTGCAAGTTTTCCTTTTTAGCATAAGCTTCTTTTGTTGTTTAACTCGTGTTTTTGGACGAGAGGTTGCCATTGCAATGTTTTTAGGCTCTTATGGTTACTCGAAGTGCAACTCCGGGGCTTACTTCGATGTGGGAGATAGTAAACCAAGCTAGTGGGGGCTTACGGATCACCCTTCCCAAAGGCTTTGAGCTACCTGCACTGGTTTCAAGCAAACACTGGCTTATTGAAAGCATAGGTATCTGTTTTGCCTCAATACATTAGGTGGGTATCGAAGATATTTGATTATCTTCCGAGAGGACGTGGTGATGTCCTGATAACCCGTTTTTTGCCTAAGTAAAGTAGGAAACTTATGGTGGATATATGTGTTCGATAATAAATTAGCACAATGGGGGAGTGTCGGTCAAGGCTGGAGCTTAGACATGGTACTATTCTCCTATCGCGGCCTAGAGTTCAACCCATTTGTTTCTCGGCAGCCCCTCCCCGAGGCCAAGTTTTTGATGATTTTTTTTTTTAGAGGAGGTCCCTCGGTCGCGTAATTCGCTTACTTATTCCCATGAATGAGAGCGAATTAACTGCCTTGGGGTTCCATCCACCTTTAGAGGTAGATGTTAATCCCATTTATCGTCCCCTCGACGCCTCAGAAAGAGAGGTCCTCATGGTCGTGTGGTAGTGGGTCCAAATGTATCATTAGCTTATATAGCCTAGATACGAAGTACCCACCGCTAACGGGGTGTCTTGTGGGTAGAGGATTGTGTCATATAGCTCGTAGGGCCCTTACGTCTTATATGAACATCAGCTTTGTGCCTGCTATTCGAGGTCTTTTTTATTGTTGGCGTTTTTGCCTTGGCGTTAGAGCCTTTTATTTGCGTCGAGGCACTAGGGGAGATATGGCGTCATGGCCAGTTCGCTTTTGTGGCGTTAAAGCCTTTGTAAGTGTGCCTAGTCAGATAGGACTTCGTCCTAGTGGAGTTTGGAGTTTGATTCGAGACACAGTTGTGTGATGTTTAAATATAATTCTTTAATCGAATACACAGGTATATTTTTATGTGTAATACTTTCTTATATACTTCGCATTCCATGCATTGTCGAGGCCTAATCCGTCCTTTTCGTCAATTAACTTGTACGCGCCTTTTCCTGCTACTTGCTTTACCTTGAATAGTCCTTCCCAGATTGGTTCTAGGTTTCTTGCATTTCCCTTTTGGTAAGGTGGGATTTCCCGTAATACGAGTTCGCCAGGCTGGAACTCTCTTTCGATGACTTTTTTGTTGTATCCTCGAGATAGCCCTTGCTGGTAGTTGATGATGTGCTGCCGAGCTTCTTTTCTAGCTTCTTCGAGGTCGTCTAGCTTCGCATAGATTAAGTCGGCCGTGAGGTTTTGTTCCCACGATTTGTATTTGTCTGTTGCTATATTATTTCCGTAGGCAATACTGCCTCGGTCCCAAATGTTAGGTGAAATGGAGTCATTCCTATCGCACGTCTTCGAGAAGTTCGAAATGCCCATAATACGTTATGCAGGTATTCGCACCACTATTTTTTGTGGGGTAATACTCATTTTTTCAAGTTATCCCCTATTTTTTTATTGGTAGCCTCGGCCTGGCCGTTGCTTTGCGGGTATATTGGCGTCGAAGTTCCTAGCTTTACGTTGTACTGGTTTAGCAATTCTCTGACATCAGCGCTTAGGAACTCTTGAGCATTATGTGAAACTATCTCGGCAGGGACCCCAAATCTGCATAATATGTTCTCCCAAAAGAAAGTAAACACCTCTCGGCATGTGTGACTTCTTAAAGATTTTTCCTCGATCCATTTGGAGAAGTAATCTGTTGCTACGATGATGTACCTTCGCTGTCTTGTTCCTGGAATGAATGGACCGACGATATCTACTCTCCACTTGGCAAAGGGCCATGGGCTTAGTACTGAATTTAAGTTTATTGCTGGTGCGTGAATTCTCTTGGCGAATCTCTGGCAAGGATCACATTTTTGAGATATGTCTTTTGCGTCGGCATGCATGTATGGCCAGTAGTATCCTTGAGCCTTGGTTCTTTGTGCGAGTGCCCTTGCGCCACTGTGAGTTCCTGCTTCCCCACTGTGTAGCTCTCTCATTAGTGTTACGCCATCTATTCGATGGACGCATCTTAGTAATGGACCCAGAAATGACTGTCGGTATAAAACTCCATCTAAGAGTCGGTAATTTGCAGATCTGCTTGTTACTTTATGTGCCTCGAGGGGATTACTTGGAAATTCCTTGGTCTCCAAATACTTTCTTATTGGTGCCCTCCAATCTTCTTCGTCTTGGATGGCCATTACTAGCTCTTCTCTCTGCTATCGATGACTTCTTTATTCTGCCAATCTCGATGGAGATGATGTCTTGGTCTGTCATTTTTGATGCAATAAACGCCAAAGCGTCTGCATGCCTGTTGTCTTTCCTGTATATGTGGCGAATCTTTAGATGTGGGATCTTTGCTATGAGTCTTCTCGCCAATTTCTTGTATTTTGATAGTGAATCGTTGGATTGGTAGCTACCATCTAGCTGTCGTACCACAAGTTGTGAATCTG
This sequence comes from Papaver nudicaule, assembly GCA_023529015.1. NCBI lineage: Eukaryota > Viridiplantae > Streptophyta > Magnoliopsida > Ranunculales > Papaveraceae > Papaver > Papaver nudicaule. Next base: position 11,542 of record JAJJMA010139134.1, read on the forward strand.
TAGTTATCCGTGCCTCTTGGATCTCCATTTCTATCATGTATTTTAGGGTGTGAATCAGTGCTTTGTATTCGGTCTCATTGTTGGTTGCTTCGAACTCTAGTCGGAGTGCATATACTGTGCGCTTTCCATTTGGCGAGGTGAAGACTATTCCAACTCCTCGGTCGTTGCTATTTACCGAACCGTCGATGAAAACTTCCCACCTCCGAGGATGACATTGTTCTAGCAAGTCGTTGGGTCCTTCTTCGTCTTCGATTCCTAGGATTGGTTATTCTTCGTAGTCTTCCTCGATTGGAAATTGCTAAGAAGTCCGCAATGATTTGAGATTTTAAAGTTGTTCTTATTTCATATACCACGTCATACTGGCCTATTTGTGCGTTCCATTTCGCAATTCTTCATGCTGCCTGCATATTTTTTAGGACAGATTTTATCGGTGTTTTGGTTAGCACAATTATTTTATGGGCCTGGAAGTACGTTCGAAGCTTTTGGGTTGCTACTACCAATGCGGGTATGAGCTGTTCCAACTTGGTATAATTTTTCTCCGCTGGAAATAGGGTTCTACTGATATACTACACCGGCTTCTCCTCTTCTCTTGTTGTCACGAGTACTGTACTTATGGCATCCGAATTGGCTGCGATATAGAGCCTCAAATCTTCATTTTTTTCTGGTCGCTGTAAGGCTGGTAAGCTTGCCAAGTAGTTTTTGATCCCTTGGAACGCGGTCTCTCTTTCGTCTGTCCGTATGAATTTTTCCCCTTTTTTCAAAATGCTGAAGAAATTTTTACATTTGTCCGAGGATCGGGCTATGAATCTGCTAAGAGCTGTCAGTCTTCCATTAAGAGCTTGTACATCTTTTATAGTTGTAGGCGATGGCATTTCTCGGATTGCCTATACTTCTAATGGATCTGCTTCGATACCTATTTTTGTAACTACATACCCCAAAAAATTTCCCGAGGTTACTCAGATGCACTTTGCAGGGTTGACTTCATATTGATTTGGCGCATTTTCTCCAGTATCTCCCGTAGATCTTCGATATGAGTTTCTGCTTTCTTACTTTTACTAGCATGTCGTCTACATATGCCTCAACAGTCTTCTTCAACCAAGGGCAGAATATATTCTCCATGGCTTTTTGATATGTAGCACCGGCATTCTTTAATCCAAATGGCATTCTTGTATAACAATATAACCCATTGGACGTTAGGAATGCCGTGTGCTTTTGATCTGCTTCTGCTAGAAGAATCTGGTTGTAACCAGAGTAGCCATCCATGAAACTTAATAGCTCATGGCCTGCTGTTGCATCCACCATTTGATCTATGCTGGGAAGTGGGTGCGGATCCTTGGGACATTCCTTGTTTAGATTACTAAAATCGATACATATTCGCACTCCCTTATTTTTCTTCGGAACGATGACCATATTTGAAATCCAGTCTGCATAGTGTATCTTTTTGATTATTCCCGTCGCAATCATCTTCTTGAGATCCGATTCCACCGGAGCTTGATATACATCTGCTAACTTTCTTGGTCTTTGCTTGAATGGCCTTACCGAAGGGTTTATGTCCAGGTGGTGACATGCTAAACTTGGATCTATTCCCGGCATTTCACTCATCCTCCAGGCAAAGACATATGCATATTCTTTTAGCAAGCTTTCCAGTTCCGCACGTTGTTCCTGTTTCATTAATGTTCCAATTTATAAAATTTTTGGTTCTTCGTGGGTTCCAATGTTTACGTCCTCGGTAGATTCTGTTGGGGTAAAATTTGGAGTGTCATCGTTCATAGCACTGGGATCCCTCAGGGCTTCCTTCGTGAAAGCTTCTTTTCCTTTTATTATTTGGCTGATTTCCTTGTCTGTCATTTCCGCATTTTGCTGTTTGTACCTCTCTCTTCGATTGCGCCTTGTGTATCTTCTTTGCTCGATGTCCTTCTCGTGACACGCCTTTGACTCCATGCATGGTTTCGCCTTTGATTTCACCTATGCCTGTAGGAGTTGGGAATCTGAGCTTCTGGTTTAATGTAGAGGGTACTCCCAAGATCCCATGCAGCCACGGTCGTCCTAAGATTGCGTTGTATGGTGACTCTATGTCCAGTACACAGAAGGTGGATTGTAGCTTCATTGGGGTTATGTATATTGGTAATGAGACGTCTCATTTTGGTTTTGAATCCCTCCCATTGAATCCGTAGATGGTGTAATCCGAGGGCGCCAGCGAGGTACTTTGAAAGTACACCATGTATGTCATTCCGAATAGAACGTCTACTGAACTCCCTGGGTCGATCAATAATTTTGGCAACAATATTTCATTTATGTTTACAGTTACTACCAGAGGAGTGTTGCTCGGGCCCTCTTCGGGAAGGTCTTCTGTTGAATAAAATATTGGCTCCAACTGCCATGGCTCAAATTCCCTTGCTTCAGCAACAATCATTATCTCCTTTTCGTTTTTATCTCTTTTGTGGATTCTTCCAGTGATGTTGCTTCGTAAGATGGTACTTCCCCTTGAATGTATCATTGAGTTGCAATGGGCACTCCATACCAAAATTTCGTCCTGCAGTTTCATTTTGATGATCCGCCTTGACGTGTTTTCTTCGTGTATAAGCCCCTACAATATTCAAGCGAGGTCCACAGTTATCGTTGTGCCCTAGTGGTCCGACATGTATAAGTCTTATGTCTATATTGTTTTTATTTTATTAGAATTGTTTCCTTTTTTATTAAAACCTCCTTTTGTTCTATCCTAGATGATGTTTCGCCAGGAAACGTATGTACGTATGTTATGCTCTTGATTAGATTTCTGCTTCTCAAGGTTTGGATTCCTTGAAGAGACGTTGATCTTATTATTTTGATGATTTGCTCAAAACCTTGAACATGCTAAAGCTTTGAAGATCTTTAGACGTTCAAGGTGGTGGAGCTTGTAAAAAATATGACGAAAATGTGATGAAAGAGTTTTTAGAAACCCTAGAAGAAAAAAAATCCCCAAAGAATTTGAAAACCCTAAATCACAGGCAAACCCTAAGTTGTTTTTAATCAGTCCCTGTTTCTAGCGCCAAACTGTGTGAGTATAAAATCTTCATAAGCACTTTATACCCGACAGCCAACAGATCTTAATCAAACCCAATGTTCAAATATATATCATGCATAATATGAAGTTCATAAGAACAATATCGAAGCTAACATATCATAAGTAAATAACAAGAGATAAGATATTAACTATGATTTGTATTTCTGCTTAACTAGTACATGGATATGATCCTTAGGAGTTTGAGGAGACACTAACCTAATCTCACTCTCACAACTTAGGTTATACCAAAAATCCAACCCTTACAATGTTTCTCAAGCTCTCCTTATATAGGCCGAGTCTGAAGTGGTTTACAGCTAATAAGACAAACTACTCAATCGTGGTGGTGTCAGAGCTTGTCGTGTAAGGCGGTTCCTTCGGTGGGTTCTCCGGAGGTGTCTTCATACTTTTATCCTTCGATGACCAGTGCGAGTCTTCCCTCGCCGAGTTCTGCCTCGAGGTCATTCTGCAGACTAATCCTGAAGCATGGCTGCGACATCTCTTGGTGGGGCTTGGTCCTTATGATCTAGATACGTGTCCCGAGGGTGTTTTACCCTCCACAATAGGTTTTCCACTCGGAATCGGATATTTAAACTTCCAACAAATACCCTTAGAATCTCTTCCACAGTTCCTGTTTTAGAAAATAGTTCAAGGTTATTTTAGGGTTTCTTTACCAAATCTATACTAAGAAAGCAGTTTTACAACTTTTAGACCCACTCAGTGACTTTTCCGAAAAAGGTTAGGGCAAGCTTTCCAGAACCTCCATATTTGGAAGTAGATCTGGATAAGAGAAAAAACGGTTAGAAGGAATAATCATAAAAAGAAATTTTAGACTCGAAATCCCATTGGATCGTACGCACACAATCCTCCCTAAAGTCTGGCATGTCAGAATTGGTTACAACTATTAGGGTGCATGACAGACCTATAAAACACTGCACGAGCCGCCTTGAACCTCACGGGTTTGTTACTAGGGGTGCACAGCGGTCGGGTTGGTTCGGTTTTTGACCCTACCGACCATAGAACCGTACAGATCGGTTTTTTTTAACTAAGAACCAACTAGGTATAACCTTTATGTTCGGGTCGGTTTTAAACCGCCCGATCTAACTGTCGGTCGGTCCGGTTCGGTTCCCGGGTTACCGACTGGGTCTGGATCGGTCTTCTCGGATCGGGTAAACCGAAACACCAGTACAACCCGACCCTGTTCCTGAGACTGAGACTGTTCATGTTCCTGTTCCTGTCAGTACAACCTAGTTCATGTTTTTGTTCCTATCAATCATCTACTACCTCCGTTCCAGTTTAGATGTCATAATTGGGTTTTGATATATACGCCATAAACTTGCTAAATTTGATGTTTTTCCACAAAATTTTCAACAACACCCTAGCATTTTATCTTCTATGTTATGTATTCAAACTAAAATGCAAAGATTTTGTCAAATATTTTATAAAAAAACATCAATTTTAACAAGTATAAGGCGATTATATCAAAACACTAATATGGCATCTAAACTGGAACGGAGGGAGTATTAAGTAAAATAAACAAATTCAATGAAAATTCAAAAGAATAAGTACTTAATCAACATCCAAAACAAAAATCTCTAAAGAAAAATGAAATCCAAAACCTAAAAAGAATCAAAATATTCAACCAACAAAACTAGGCAGTAGCTTTAAGCCTGCTGCTTATTGCAAAACTAAACATAAACTTGAAGTGTTCAGCTATTGGGTCTGCATTGAGTTAACTCTCTTCAACAGTTGGCTCCACCTAGCTGCAATCCCCAAAGCTACACTCCATTCATTCTTCAGCAACGGGACCCAAGATATCTACATCATAGAGTGGAGAACAATCATTAAAAGATGGAGCAACCATATTGTGGACATAAATAATAACCAACAGTACAGAAACTAGCAGAGTGTATTACCTATTTCAATTTGTTCAATATCATCCAAAGACAGGCTAGAAAAGTCCAAATCAATTGGAGTGCGCAACCAATTCTGAGTCAAAACAAGGGCTTAATTCAACAGTCCTAGGAGATAAAGAACTCCTAAACGGATCAAGGACACGTTTGCCAGTGCTAAAAGCCGATTCAGAAGCAACCGAAGAGACAGGAATGGCAAGTATGTCTCTTGCAATACAAGAGAGAACTGGATACTTGGATGAATTTATCTTCCACCAACCCAAAGCTCTAGAAAAATCCATACAGACTCAGTTAAACCATGAACAAAAGAAGCATCATAACACCAAAAATCCCACTATATGAAATTTCATTTCTACACACCAATTAAGAAGAGGAATCGACAAGTACAATTAAGAAGAGGAATCGACAAAACAAATTTTAAACTAACATGAATTGGTTCCACTGTTCTCACTCAAAAGCTCTAGAAAACTCCATACAGACTCGGTTAAACCATGAACAAAAGAAGCATCATAACACTCAAAATCCCACTATATGAAATTTCATTTCTACACACCAATTAGCCCTACGGTGCTTAATATGAATCATTTTTACATCATCAAAAACACCAGGGTCAAGAATAACTCTAACTAAAACAGTAAAGCATTGAAACATGAAAATGATAAAGAAAAAAAGAAAAGATAAACAGCTATTTAACCATTGCAGTAATAAGCTTTACAATAAGATGTAATCGCACAAAATGGTTCTGTAGATGAATGGTAAATCAGTCTACAGATTCCAATCAAGATACGAAATGTGGAATTTACATAGGCCCAATCATAGTATTGATGGTCATTGTCATTTAGACTACCATCAACGTGGCTCAAAATAAAATTTACACATAGCATAAGACACAAAAAATAACCGGCATCCCCAATACTAATCTAAAGAGATCATTAGACTGAAATTGAATTGCAGTGGCAAATATGCATAATCAAACATATTAAAAAAACAGACTCAAATGTATACATACCTGAATTGAAGCAGGGGTTGACGCAGGGGCTGAAGCAGGGGTTGATGTGTCGATTGATTGATCAACATCCATAGTTGCATCTGAATAGAACATTAGCAATCATCTTAATCAGTAAATGCAAGTCAATACTATACACAACAGAAAATAAAATGTTCTCTATTTCAAAGCATGAAACAAGGAGACTAGATGTATAGACACTAACAAATATTGAATTAATCGATTCACATACATAGTTTCTTCTCGAAACAGATACAACCAAGAGTTAAGTTCTACATACATAAAGTTCTATGAAATATAGATACTACTGTTAAGTTCTATGGAATTAAGTTCTATGAAAATCAAACAAACCCGATTAACACTTCAACTGTCATCATGATTAAAGATAGATTTAGGGGAAAAAAAACCTAATTAAATACATGCATGTACGAAATCAATAACTTAGATGAACAAAAATTGAAATCAAACGAAAACCCATTACTAACAACACTTAATTGACTTGATTACAACTGGTTTTGGAAAACCCTCATAAATAATGAAATACCAATTGAAAATCATTTAAAAAAAAATCAATCAAGAAGACAAGATCTATTACCTCTAGAATCCATTGAACAATCAAAGTTATTCGGCAAAAGTTGAGATGAGATGATGGTGGTGGTGTAGGATTGTAAGGGAAGAAGGTTAAAAGAAGGAGTTTACGGAGGTGAGCGACTGCCGACTGAAGGGAGAAGAAAAATGTAAGAAGAGTATTTATATGTATTTTTAGGGTTTCTTAGCCATCGATCTATATGATCGGTCGGTTCTAAATGAGGTCGGTCGGTATACTCATCAAACCGAGTAGCACCGTAACTAGGTCGGGTTTTTCTTGGCTATACCGTACAGGGCCGTAGGATCAGCGGTTCGGTGGGCGGTTCGGGTATTTTTGGTCGGTTTCGGGTCGGCCCAACGGTTTGGATCGGTTTTGTGCACCCCTATTTGTTACTTTTCGCATGTCATTATCATTATGACTTCGAAGTCAAATCAGATGTCGAAGCAAGGAGTAGGTTCATTGAGACAAGGAACAGGCTCTTTGAGCACAACACTAGGTTTTCAACCAGTAAAGGACTATCACCAGAAATAGCGGCAAGCACAGTCCAGCACAGGGAACAAGTAAACGAAGATGAAGTATTAGTAGAAGATCTGGGACCCGAAGGGGAAGGATTTTCAGAGGAGGACGAGCTCCCACTACAACAAATTCAAGGCGTCGAAGAGGAAGATGGCGAAGAGGAGGACGAAATCCCAAATGAAGTAACCCAAGCACATCAGTCTACCGAGGAAGAAACGGTGAGGGCAGCACAATTCAAGAAATTAATGAAGAAAAATCGCAAAACAAGAAAGCTCAAAAAACAATTGGCCGAAGCAAATAAGAAAGCAGCTGAAAAGTCAGCCTCGAACTACAAATGAAGCAGTGAAAAGTCAGCCTCGAACTACAAAGCGAGAAAGGATGCCGAGAGCCTAGCACTACAAAAAGTCATGATGGACCAAATCAAGTCAATGCGAGCGGAGATCTTCGACAACATAATACAATCAACTGATAAAGTGAAATTGAATCAAGCAATCAATGAAGTCAACCGCTCGCCACTAAGCCGAGAGCTGCTAAGAAAGTCCATACCATTGAAATGTACTATACCCGTCTTTAACTCGATATTCGATGGAACAGGAGATGCGACCCTTCACATCAAAATGTACCAAAGATTATTCCTAGCTTGGGCAAACAAAGATGAGGTTCTCTGCAAGTATTTCCCATCCAGCTTGAAGGGAGAGGCTTTAGCTTGGTATGATAGTCTGGCAGCAAGTTCAATTTCATCCTTCGAGGAGTTATCCAAAGTCTTCATACTACATTTCCTTCACAAAAATTCATTAAAACCTGGCGTAGAAGAACTCTTCAGTCTCAAGGTAAGACCCAAAGAATTTATTAAAAGCCTGACTGAGAGGTGGACAGCGCAATGCGTGGAAGTTGGAAATGGAGCTTTGGAAAATGATAAAATAAGATCATATTTGAATGCAGTCGACAAAGATCATCCATTATATGATAAGTTTTTTTCCAAAAACGTGGAAACACTGCAAGATCTTCGGAAATATCAGAGAGAGCGAATCACGTTTGGAAGAAATCAAAGAAGAAGCATCCCTAGGCAAGGAAACCATCTCGAAGCAGGTGCACTCGATAAATAACTTATCATTGGAGGAGCGAGATCATAATGTAAGCAATCAAGTTGGCGATTATTTAAAAAGAGATAGACATAACGACAATGGGAGATATGGAAACGAATAAATTTTGGTGATGGAAGATACAACGATAATAGGAAATACAACGACAACAGAGGAAATGACTCCCGATGAGGCTATGAGGTAAATAACTCAAGAAGAGGGTACGAAGGTAACAGAAAGTTCGGTACACCTTGATCGGGATTTCCTCCATTTCTGGACAGAAAGCTTCCAAAGCTATGTGTTTCCATCGAAGCAGCCCTTCGAAGCATCGAGCAGTCCGAGTCAGCGGGCGAGATAAGATACCCAAAGAGTAGGGGAAACCAGCCAAACCATAAGAAATTCGAAGGACTTCTGCGAATTCTATAAGTTTTATGGGCATTCCACTGAGAACTGCGTTACAGCACATGATCAAATTTATTATTTCATTACAAAAGGGAAATTTAACCATCTTCTGGAATTACCGAACCCGCCCCCAAATCAGCCACAGCCAAAGGAAGAAAAGAAGCATGAGGCGTATGTCAATAACAATTGATCGAAATGCAGAAGTTAGCGAGCGAAGTTCCGGAAGCCACATCACCTGTAGAATCCACAAGAGTGACTTCGAAGGAAAGGAGATAATGAGCGTGTCAACAAAAGCGCATCTCGAAGAGTGGCAGAAGCAATCAGTCTATTTTTCGACATTGGACATCCCGGAGGGAGATGATTGTATAATGACCCATTGGTTATAACTTTGCATATCGAAGAGTCAGCAATGCCGAGAATACTGGTCCCTGGTAGTTCTATCGACATACTCTTCGGCATGACCCATGTCACACTATTTGGAAAGGATGCTTCGATGGTTCCCTCGTCATACAACGTCTTCGGATTCAATGGAAAACCTTCAATGCCGAGAGGAGGTTGTCTTTAATAATTTATGTGGGAAAGATGCAACTCCCAACTTTATTCTGCGTGGTCGACATAGATTCTCCATAAAATGCAATTGTAGGAAGACCTTGGCTCCACAGCCTAATGAGGGTAGCTTCCACCCTCCATAGAAGAATTCGATTTCCTACTCCGCTTGGAATTGCAGAAATAGTGGGCGAACCTATCTAAGCACGTGTATGCAATGAGATGGACGTCCAACAGAGGGAGAATTCGAAGCATGATCCTGCAAGCCAAAACAAGCAGTCAAAAATAACTGAGTCGCGCATAAAGGAATTCATCGCAAAAGTGGAAGCAGGGATGGCTAATGCCAAAGTGAAAAACTCGGAAGTAACCCCAAGTTTAGCCATAACACCAGTCAACAAGGGAAAAGGTCTGCTCCTTGAAAACAAGGAACAATTCGTAATAATGGGCAATACAATAACACCAGCAAAAGTAATGGTAAATGAAGTAAGTTCGTCCAGTAAGGGAAAGGAAATATCCAACGAAGAACCATTTTGGGATGGACCGTACGTCACTGAAAAAGCACTCGGAAATGGCACTTACAGCTTAATCAACCTCGAAGGAGGTTCATTGTCATTATCCCAATCTTTGCCTTTTGTCTTGGGTATGTTATTGTACCTCTTCCTACCCCTCAAAACTCTTCTCACCTGTTGAATAAATAATGATAAATCATTATCTTCATCATCTGTCTCGTGAGCTGAGTCTGTTTTCATGGCTTTCAGGCCTACTGTATTCTTTTGACCAGATTGTTTTTCATGGTCAAAGATTTTTAGTTTGGCAACAAGGTCACTTCTTGTTATATCTAAGGCATACTTTTTGGATTCGTACCTTGACGGTAATGACCTCAGAATTTTACTCACAATGTCCCTTTCCGGAATAGTTTTACCATAGGTGTGACAGGCATTTACTATCTCAGACAATTTGTGATTAAATTCCTCAAAGGTATCATCCTCAAGCATTCGAAGGTTTTCCCAGTCAGACATGAGATTTTGAAGTCTAGCTTCTATCTCTGCTGTATTACCTTCGAATACGTTCCTTAATCTTTTCCAAGCCTCGTAAGAGGTTTCACATGTAGCTATGTGATGGAAGAGATCAGGTGTAACTGCATGAGTGATAGCATTAAGCCCATCATAGTTTTGCTTAGCGGCGAGTGTTTCCACATCATCATAAACATCTATGTCTTTGGGAACAGTTTTACCGTCAACTTCAACAGTTGGTGGTATATATTCCTTTACGACATAAACCCAAGTTTTGAAGTCTCGGGCTTGCAAAAATGAAGTCATTGCAGTTTTCCACCATAGGTAATTTGTGCCATCGAACTTTGGTGGTACGTTACAAGCTCTTACGCTTTGATCCATTACTCACAAGCCTAGATAAACACAGACAGTTACGTCTTTAATGTGTTCACCTGCTCTGATACCAACTGAAAAAGGAGGGGTACCGAAATACTACCAACTTTTCGTTTTGGCTCGTGAGTCTTATGGTTTAAGTTTGGACGATCTCGAAAATCAATATCCAAACTCTAATAACTGGAGTTGTGATCTTGGGGATCAACTCAACAAAGTTGGGACTTTGGAGTTAAACTCTACAGTTATTGGATAACGTACTACTTGGTGCTTTAATTATATTATCAGAGATATAATGCGAAAAGTAAAAGCACACAAGACACCAGAGATTTTTTTAGCGAGGAAACTGCCTAGCAGAAAAACCTCGGGACCTCGTCCAGATTGAACACCGCCCAGTACAAACTGACTACAAACACTAGCATACTATAAGACTTCGGTCTGGGATGTAGCAGAGACCAACTCAAGCCCTCCAAGCGAATTGGCTACTGTCGCACTCCTTACGTCTCTAGATCCCCCACAGATCGTCACACACTTGATTCCCCCAACTGACGTCCTTTACAGGCCTAGGAGTTGCTTTGACCGCTGTCAAAGGATTGTGTCAGCAGTACTGGCTTTGCAACCTAATTGTTGACGTATGGTCTAACTGTCCTCTATCAGTTTACCACACACAAGTTGACTTCCTTCAGATTCTTAAATCCAGGTCATACGGAAATCTACTTCACAAATCGGGGCTGACAAGCAAACCGAGTAAGCTATGCCCAACTTATCTCTACCTCAGTTATACACGAAGAATCACTTAAGAAACTTGTACAACTGGAGCTAACTAGGTCTTACAACACCGAGTGCAGCCGTGCGTTGCTACATTTCCAACCTTGTTGAGTAACGTATCAGTTCTTGAATAGCCGTATAGCAGAAGAGACGGACTATGGAATAGACAAGAACGTGATCAGGTTACCAAGGTTACAGGTTAATCCGATTTCAACCAAATATGGTCTCAATCTCCTACCTGTGCTTCCCAACTCTCAAGAGAAGTCTTTTATAGTCGTAGGGAGTTCCCAGAGGAGCTGCAACCTATAGAGGATGACTATACCACAACAAGCGTTCACCGAAGTGAAAAGAGTTTACGCTACCTTCCCTAAGGACCTTCACGTATGCTTGATGCTTGCAGTATTTGTCCGTAGACACCTCTATTTATAGCACTAAATAAGATAGGTTGCTTTGAAATAAAGCAATCAATTACTTGTCCCACAAGTTAAGGAAACCCTAAACTTGCCAACCAAGTAATAGAGAGTAATCTCAATTGGAATTCTTTTTATCATTATCTGCCAAGTGTTTTGTTAGCTCAAAAACACTTCAAGATAGAAATCCAACAGACCAGAGATAATCTTTATCTTATTGACTCATTGAGGATCGTTAGATGGACCACAAAAGATATTTATGTGATATACAAGTCCACCTAAGAGATAAAGGAGTTTAAAGTTTGACTCAAGTGAAATTCTGAAAGAATATCCACTAAATCCGACACCAACAAAGTAACCAACATTGGATTCGCGCTTTGGAACTCCGAAGATTTCCGAGTTTCTGGTTTGCGAACCGGTTCGTGAACCGTCCGCTTGTCAGATTTCGTCAAATCTGGATTCCACTGGAAGTACTGGGCTTAGCCAGAACTTAGACGTGTGTACGTCCTTAGCTGTAATTCATGGACTCTTTGCTCAAGAGTACTCCTTTAGATTCATCCATATCCAACTAACAGTTTGCAAGCAAACCATTGTAATGGACACATGGCACCGAATCTGTCTCATTTATTCTTGTACTCACAGTATTTGTGGGAGCAAACACTGGTCATGACACAAGGCCACGTTACACAAGAATACGATCTCAATCGCTATTATCACTACTAAAGTAGTCGACTATATTTCGAAAGAATAGAGAAAGTAGAATAGAAGAATTTCCATAAAAGTCATAACTCCTACTAACCTTTTGTCGATGAAGAATAATTGATGTTTTCTTTGTCTTCACAGTCTTCGTCTTCAAGGTCTCTACTACTCTGTCTATGTCCCAATTCTGAAATCTAAACTCTAGTAGGCTAAATCAAGAATTGAGTTTTGACACCTAAAACTGACAACTAGCTTGACATACCAACGCTAGTGGGTTTGACCGGACGATGTCCTAACAGTAGCGAAGCTTCGGGATCAAACCAAAGAAAGATGAGACCGAGGACACCAAGTAAAGAATCGGAAAAAAGGGATTTGGACCCTGCCTCAAAGGACCGAAGCCCCATAACCATCTTCGGAGTACCGCCGAAGGAACCGCCTTACTCGACAAGGACTGACACCACCACGATTGAGTCAATTGTCTTATTAGCTTTAAGCCACCCAAGCTCGGCATATATAAGGCGAGCTTGGAAAATATTGTAAGGGTTGGATTTTTTGTGTAACCTAAGTGGCGAGAGAGGGATTAGGTCTGTATCTCCTCTAGCTCCTTAGGATCATATCCATGTAGTAGTAAAACATAAATATAACACACTTTACGCTTTATCTTTGATTAATGGGTCTTTTTACATGTCTTCGGTACTGTTCTTGAGGTCTTCGCACCTTGAATAATGTTTAAGTAACTGTGTGTGTGTGTGTGTTTAAGATCTGAGGGCTGTAGAACATGATGCACCTATGCAAATTTTATACTCATACAATCATAATTGTTCCCTTTTAGGAGAGGAGGTTTGAATCCAGGGTTCGAGTTGTCCATCCAGGGATCTGTGTTACATCCATTTCCTATTTTTATTATGCTGTATTTTTGAATTCTATTTATGCCTTGTAATATACCTTTCCAAATCCAAGAATCAGACTTTCTAGGGTTGGTACTCATTCTAAGAATAGTAGTATCAGGGTAATGTTTGAGCTTCATATTAGTAGCCCATAAAGTGTCAAGGTATTGTATAAGCCTCCAAGCCATTTTAAAGATCATGACCTCATTGAATTTTCTTAATTTTTTAATTCCTAGACCTCCTTCAGAGATAGGTCTACATATAGAATCCCAGGCTTTAGGGTACAAGCCTTTCGGACCTTCATCTTTCTTACCCCAGAAGAAATCTCTTTGAATATCTTCTGCCTTTTTAGCTATTCCAACTGGTATTCTAAAGCAAGACATCTGATAATTAGTTATGGTAGATGAGGAGTTTTTTTTATGAGAATCCTTTTCGAGCTGTAGAAACAGTTCTACCCTTCCATCTAGACATTTTGGTCTCCATTTCAGTGACAATGATTTGAAAACATGGTATCTTAGATTGATGAGTGAAAAGAGGGGCACCTAAGTATTTATCATTCAGAGGAATTCTTTCAATACCCATACTGTTGATTATTTCCTCAGCTAAGTTCTCATTCATCCTATTGCTAAAGAAAATCCCAGATTTGCTAAAGTTTATGAGTTGATCAGAGGATTTACTAAAAAGTTGGAACATTCTGGTTATGTTATTAGCACTTTCTAAAGTAGCATTACAAAATACTAGACAATCATCATCAAATAACAAATGAGAGATAGGTTAGCATTATTGGAGAGCTTGATGCCAGTTAATGCATGATGGTTCTAAATAGAGATTCCATACAAAGTAAAAAAAAAAAAGGAAAAAGTGGATCTCCCTGTCTTAAACCCCTTGATGGTTTGAAAATATCACAAGGAACACCATTAAGCATAACAGCAAGACTAGTAGTACTAATGCATTCCCTAATGATTTTGCAAAAATGTTCATTGAATCCCAGTTTAGCCAGAATTCTCATCAAAAAATCTCATTCCACCATGTCAGAAGCTTTTGACATATCAATTTGAGACCCATATAACCCATTTGTTTCTTGTTATTTCTCACGCAATGAATAAGTTCATGAGCAGTAGCAATTTTGTCAGATATTTGTCTACCAGGAACAAAAGCAGATTGGTAAGGGGAGATGATGTTATCAAGTAAAGGTTTGATTTTGTTTGCTATAACTTTGGATATGATTTTATAGGTAGTGTTGCAAAGAGCTATAGGTCTAAATTCTACAACAGAAGTAGGATTTTCATTTTTGGGTATGAAGGAAATGAAAGTAGAATTTATCTCTTTTAACATGTGGTCTGTTTTGAAAAAGTTTTGGATCATGTCAATGACATTTTCCCCTATAATGTACCAGTTTTTTTTTTATAGAAGTTTGGTCCAAAACCATCAGAACCAGGGGATTTGTGAGGTTTCATTTGAAATAGGGCAAATTTGATTTCATTGGAAGTAGGAATAGCACATAGAGTAATGTTTTCTTCCACAGTTATACTAGGAGGGATAATATCCAGATGATGATTGTTAATAATGCCATTACTCGAGGTAGCGACACTACTAAAAGGATTAGTGAGGATTTCAGATACATTCCTTATATCTTGAGCCCAAACTCCATTAGAGTCTTTAAGAGACTCAATTCTGCTGTTTCTGAATCTAGTGTTAGTGTTTTTACCTGCAAAAACAATATACCGTCTCTGGGTACTTTCGTAGTGCTCGGAGATCAAAGTCGAACA
>JAJJMA010139158.1:0-19459 GCA_023529015.1 Papaver nudicaule
GTTGATCAGAATCACCTGTAACCTCAGTAACCTATCTTAGTTCTTGTCTATTCCAAAGTCCGTCTCTTCTGCTATACGGCTATTCAAGAACTAGTTAAGTTACGTAAAGGTTTGAAAGGTAGCAACGCACGGCTGCACTCGGTGTTGTAAGACCTAGTTGGCTCCAGTTATACAAGTTCCTTAAGTGGTTCTTCATCTATAACTGAGGTAGATACAGATTGGGCGTTGCAAGGTGCATGTCAGCCCTGATTTGTGAAGTAGATTTCCGTATGACCTGGATTTGACAATCCGAAGGAAGTCATCTTATTTATGGTAAACTGATAGAGGACAGTTACACCATAAGTCAACAGTTTTGGTTTAAAACCCAGTATTGCTGACAAAAGCCTTTGGCATCGGTCAAAGCAACTCCTAGGCCTGTAACGGACGTCAGCTAGGGGAATCAAGTGCGTGACGATCTGTGGGGGATCCAGAGACGTAAGGAAGGCGACAGTAGCCAATTCGCTTGGAGGGCTTGAGTTGGTCTCTGCTACATCCCAGACCGAAGTCTTATAGTAGGCTAGAGTTTGTAGTCAGTTTGTACTGGGCGGTGTTCAAAACTGGACGAGGTCCCGAGGTTTTTCTGCAAGGCAGTTTCCTCGTTAAAAAAACGTTTGGTGTCTTGTGTGCTTTTACTTTCCGCATTATAACTCTGATTTATAATTAAAGCACCAAGTAGTACGTTATTGCCTAACTGTCGAGATTACTCCAGTTAGAGGTTTGGATATTGATTTTTGAGATCGTCCAAACTCTTTACCATAAGACTCACGAGCCAAAACGAAAAGTTGGTAGTATTTCGGTACCCCTTCTTTTTCAATCACAAATCTCAAAGTCATTAACACTAACATTTAATCAAGAATCAAATTGAACTAGCTCTATTATAGCAATATACTAAAAAATTGTCGCTAGATAATTAACTCCTCAATCCGGATCCTCACCATTGGTATCAGTTTACTCTAACATCACAGCTAATCTCAATCTTAAACATTTTTCACTTCTACTAAATTCATTTCAACTTCGTAAATCTCTTTTGCTCGTCTTTTTTTTTCCGCTTTTAAGGTTCGGCACTAACTGAACTAGTATTAGATCAAAGTGGTTAACTTTTATATGTTTAACGGTAAACAATGAATGATACGAAATGATTTGGCGATAAATTATACATTCAATGCACATGCCCGGTCAAGTCACATGATTCATGAGCAGTTCACAACATCATTCACATACTTATAGCAAGCACAATGGAGGGCGAAAAGCAGACAAATTATCCACATTGTAGAAAAGGTGTGGAGGTTTAAAAAAGAAACTCTATGGTTCATGTCAACATTTGAGCGGCTACTCAGATTTCTTATGCGGTAACTCAATAACGGTTCCAATTCAATAGGTCGCTCGATTTTCTTTAGAAAAAACGTAGAAGGAAACTTACAGATAGTCCTCTTCCTCTACCCCTATCCCATAGGTACAGGCTATATAGGAGGTCTTCCCCTTCCTTTGGTTGGGTCGGCAAAATAAGAAAGTTTACTCCTTTTTTTTTTTTACATAATTAATTCAAAAAGTCTGAAGTTAATTTTTTTACCAAATTTTCTGACTAACTTCTAGAAATAATATATTATGTTTAATTTGACTCGTTTTAAGAGATGGAATGGAAAATTAGGTACAATTAAGGCAAATATAATTCTTGATGAGCAATCCAACAACTATACCTGCTAGAAGAAACTCAAAGGTGGCCATTCAACTATCTAGTTTAAGTGTTTTTTTTTTTTTGGAATTTGAAAGGTTATATTGAAAGTTGGACTGAAGTCCACTACCTACAAGCCCATGTATCTAGGCAAAGAAATAAAGAAAAATCCCCCCACCCTAATGCAGACGAGTTTCGAACTCAGGTCGCTGGTGTGATCACTCAACAACTTTACCACTGTACTGCAATGACATCTGCTAGTTTAAGTGTCTTAATAGAGAGTTTGTTATCTTTAGATATACGTAGAAATGGTTATCAAAAGTATAGAAATTTTGAGATTAATACTCATTATACTGAAAATCCTTCTAAAATACTAGTAAATTCTTTAGATTAACACTAACATTGAATCATTAAGCTATTTTACAAATACTAACAAGCCGTCTTTAGATTTCTTTTTTCGAAATTGTAAGGATATATTGAAGAGAAAAAATTATGTAAAACATGGGTCCTCCAAAATATGAATCCTTACCATTGATATCGGTTTCCTCCAACATCACAGCCAATCACAATATCAAACAATATTTACTTTTGCTTTCATTTCAAATTCCTAAATCTTGTTTTCGCTTCAAAGGTTCGGCAACAACTGAACTAGTTTAAAATCAAATTGGATACCTTTTATACGTTTAACAACAAATAATGAATGATACGGAATGAGTTGATGATGAATAATGCATTCTATACACATGTCTGGTCAAATTAAATGATTCATGAGTAGTTTACACCATCATTCACATACTTTAAGCAAGCAATATGAAGGGTAAAAAGTAGAAAAATTATCCACATTGTAGACAAGGTGTGGAGGTGTAAACAAGCAAGCTCTATGGTTCATGTCAGCGGCAACTGAGATTTCTTATGCGGTTACTCAACATCGGTTCCAATTCAGTCAAGCCGCTCGATTTTCTTTTAATAAAAAGTGATAAGAAACCACATTTTCTCTCGTATACGTTGTGTATATAAACCTATAGGTCTTTCCTTCCCTTTGTTCGGTTCGGCAAATTAATAAAGGTTAATTCTGTATTATTATTTTTTATTTAATTAAATCGAAAAGTCTGAAGTTAATTTACCTACAAAATTTCTGATTGTTCTAGAAGCGAAAGAAAAGATCATCTAGTCAAGCAAAATCTTTTTACTTCTGTCTCTTATGATTATTTCTGGAAAAGCAGAAACACTTATGTTTGTGGTATTCAAATAAACTATATATTATGATCTGATGCTTAATCTGACTTGTGCCTTACCATCTTTGGTACCGGAGTTATTTACACTCCCAAAGTATCCCCTCAATGATCAGCACACGGTGTAGACATGAGCCAAGAGTTATCTACACTCCAAATATAACCCTCTCTATGATCAGCACATAGAGAAGGCATGAGCCAAAATAATGGAACATACCACACCACTAGGCTAGTGTTAGACCTATCCATCACTCTAGCTCGTTAGCTACACTCTGTGTCGATCTATCTATTCTATCTTAACTACAGCTATCGCAAAGACTATCAATTTTTGGAGAATTTCTTATAACAGTACCGTCATTTTCATATACGAAATAATGAAAATTTACCTAAAATTAAATTGGTCAATTTGATAATGCAATTCAAACAACTCTGGTTAAACGTTTATTTTATTTTTTTGTTACATTCCTAAGATGAAATGCCAGCTTTATTAAGGTGGAAAGCCAATGGGTGAATCACAAAAGGATTTTCACAATAATGTAGTAATTGGTGAATCTGGTGGTCTTCGAAGGCAAGCCTGCAAAGCTTGACGATATATTCGCTTTTTGATGGTCCGATGGTTGTTTGCAATAATAGAGGACTGGATTTTTCTATTATCAGATCAATTTCGAAAAGAACGATGAGTTCCAATTCAATTAAGCCGCTCTATTTTCTTTAGAAAAAACATGGCAACTTGGCAAACTACATTTTCCCTCATATACGTAGTATCTGTAAACCCATAGGTCATTCCCTTCTTTTGAAGCACTTGTACTTGTGGTGTCTAAACAAGCTATAATTACATTAAATCTGACTCGTGACTTACCATCTTCGGTACCAGAGTTATTTACGCCCCAAAAGTAACCCCCTTAATGATCAGCACACAGTGCAGAACATGAGCCAAGAGTTATTTACACTGCAGAAATAACCCACTCTATGATCAGCACATAGAGCAGGCGTGAGAATGATCAGCACACGGTGCAGAGACATGATCCAAGAGCATTTTCGAGCACAATTCCCTTAAAATCAAGTTGGGTTGTTGCTTCAAGTAAGATTTCAGAAAAATCAACTTTAGTTGCAACTTCTCGTACTACTTCTGCCATTGAAACACGAATTTTGCCTAATCTAGATTGGAAATGATGAGAACATGAAGGCATTTTGCAAGAAATTGTAAAAAATAATTAGAAGAAATTATTTGGTGTGAAATTTGAGTTTAATATTCACTTATTTATAAGCAAGAGAGTGATAACTATTGGAAAAATTGATTTCATCGAGCGAGATTGATTATCTGGCTCTAGAAAAACACTAGCTATTTTGATAGAATTAATCTCGTTACCATAGTAGAACTGGTCATTTGCACGTCCATCTAGCCGGGCAAACCTTCTAATTTGCTTTTGTGCATAAAAAAGGGCCCAAGTGGATAATTCTTGTAACATAGATTTGAAACTACTGAACTACTCAACTCAGTTACAAGCACATTTATTAAATGTAACAAAATCAAGATGGACAAGAAAATAAGTTGGAAAACGTTGATCATAAGGTTTTGACTTCAAGTAAAACAAACAAAAAAAAAATTGATCGAGTTTGCCTGCCCAATCTTTTTTTACATAAGAGCATCTCCAATAGTGGGTGCTAAAAATCCTACGTGGAGGTCTTAATTATTTAGACCTTCATTTATGAGGTTTTATATATATGGATAGATAGTACCTTTGAACTCATAAATCATCTCCAACAGTATAAGGTTTTAACCTTAAAATTAGTTATATTGATATAACTAATTAACAAAATAAATTGATTTCCTCTTTTTTCATTGGTTCATTTTATTTTTAAATATAAAAAGTAGTCAAATTGATGACATGGAGGTCTTACCGAAAGTCTAGATAAGACTTTCTCTAAGACCTTTTGTTTGTCCATGTCATCACCCTAGTTTATAGAACCCCACTACTAGAGATTGATTTTTGTTAAATGAGGGTTTTATATCCTATGTATCATAGAATAATAAGACATCCACCCACTGTTGGAGATGCTCTAAGTAATTCACAACAACAGTATCTCCAAAATATGTTATTGGATTCTGACGACAAAGATTCTAAATATGTTGGTTATGAGCTTGAATTGTGCAAATTTGATAACATAAAATTGAATTTTGTGTTCCATGATTCATCAACACAACAATTCTTGGATTCATACATATTAATTTAAGCAAAAATGCAAAAGTGGCGTGACATTTATTATGTAACATCGGGAATTCAAAGTAATTAATACTACTCAAGAATTAAATTGAACTCTATTTAGCAATACTAACAAGTTGTCTGTACATATCAATTTTACTCCACAAGCATTGATATCTAGATATCAATTTACTCCACAATCGAGATCCTCATCATTGTTATCAGTTTACTCCAACATCACAACTAATCTCAATCTCTAACTTTTTTCACTTCTACCTTCATTTCAACTTCCTAAAAAAAATTCGTGTATATATCTTTTCTTTTTTGGCGCTTCAAATGTTCCATAACAACTGAACTAGTATAACATCAAAGTGGTGACCTTTTATATGTTTACAGGTAAATAATGAATGATACATAATGAGTTGATGATGAATTATACATTCTATACACATGCTCGGTCAAGTTAGATGATTTATGAGTCGTTCACAACAACATTCACATACTTAGAGCAAGTACTATGGAGGGAAAAAAAATACAACTTATCCACATTGTAGACAAAGTGTGAAGGTGTAAAAAAGTAAGCTCTATAGTTCATGTCAAAATTTCAAAAACTCGACGATATTATTTGTCACGACTAGGTTTGTAACGAAAATTCCTAGACGTGTAAATTCTTCATCTAAGTTATGGTTAGCAGTTCATCATTTGCTAGCCATAGATACCTATATGAGCTGCTGATTTGGGTTGCATTACAAATAACATTCTGTTTATCTATCTTGGCATGCCCGGGGCTCTAAAGCAAATGCCAAAGCGATTTGGGATCGTATCTTATCAAAATTTGATAAGAAACTTTCTCAATGGAGCTCCAAAACAAGACTCATTCATATTGGCAATTGCCCTGACTTACCTATATGGGCTGCTGATTTGGGTTGCATTACAAATAACATTCCGTTTATCTATCTTGGCATGTCCGGGGCTCTAAAGCAAATGCCAAAGCGATTTGGGATCGTATCTTATCAAAATTTAATAAGAAACTTTCTCAATGGAGTAGCAGTTCAATCATTAAAGGAGGCAAACTCACTATGCTCAAATGTATGTTAACTTCATTGCCTTTTTATTATTTTTCGCTTTTTAAAGCACCTCCAACTGTGATCTCTAAGCTAGAGGAGAAAATGCGTAATTTTTTATGGGAACACAAGCAAGGTTCAAGAACTTCACATTTGGTGAGGTGGGAGATAGTGTGCGCAGCTAAGGAAAAAGGTGGTATAGGAGTTCTTAACCTCAAACTAATGAATTTAGCTCTACTTGCTAAGTGGTGTTGGAGATTTGGAGTGGAAAAAAAATCAGTTATGGTGTTGAATAATTGTGGAGAAATATGGCACAGATCTTCTTGTTGGTTTCCTTGCAATGTCTCCCATCAAGTGGTATCTTGTTGGCAGAATATTGCAGAAACTAGTCATTTGATTAACCTAAACTCTAACATCATTATACATTCAGGTGGTAATACTTCTTTCTGGTGGGACAAATGGTCTGGTGATAATTATCTTTGCATTGGTTTTCCTAATCTATTCAAACTTGATATGAATAAATACGCTTCAGTGGCGGCGCACATTTCTGGTGAAGGAAATTGGATTTTTGACTTTAAAAGAACATTATTGGGTAGTGAGTCTGATCAGTTTGCTCTACTTCTTCTTAGGATTGGTTCATCTCCACCAAACCTTCATGGAAACCCTGACACTCGAAGATGAAACTTGGGCAACAATGATATCTTTTCAGTTAGAACCCTAAATGCCAAGCTAATAGAGAACGAAGGTGTCGAAGATTTCCCCATACCTTTATCTGGAACTCTATGGTACCTCCTAAGATTACTTTCTTACTTTGGTGTGCTACTCACGGTAAGCTGAATATGGCTGATTTACTGGTTAGGAAAAGAGTTGAGGCAAACCCAATTTGTATTATGTGTGGAAATGCTTTAGAGACTTCTAATCACTTATTACTGCACTGTAAAGTTGCCTACAAAGTGTGGGTTATGCTTACACATACAGACTAGGCATGGTCTTTTCCTATGGCCTTCTCCAACTTGGCAAGATCCTGGCATAACAATATATATGCTCACAAGGTGGAAATCTGGAATCTCAGTCCTGCTGCGGTAGCTTTTGTCATCTGGAAGGAGAGAAATGCGCGTATTTGTGAAAGAAATGATAGTTTTCGAACTGATTCTGATCTTGGGATAGAGGCTTAGGCTTTAGTGATTAGTTGGGCAGTGGCTTTTGGACATAATATTTTGTCGAGCTCTGTTCAGAACTGGGATGATCTATTTCACATGATGTAGTTTGATTGTTTTGCTACCTCTGGTAGCTACTGTATATTCGTTGTTTTTTTTTTTTTTAATTGTTCTGAATAGATTTTAACAGGAAGAGTATTACGGTAAATCTAATTTTAAGGGTAAGTTAGACATTTACCAACCATTAGGACACCCCCTAACGCACAAATAAGACATTTGAAGCATTTTGCAGCCCTCTTAGAAAACATGCAATTGCAACCCTTAAACAAGCTTATTTGGATGGTGCTCTCATGGGCTTGGGCAGTACCATACTTGCTGTTCCATACTTATTGTTGGGCTTGAGATCTTATGGGCTTTGGTTGTGAATTTATCTGTTGATGTCGGTACCGTACACGACTGAGTTTGGTAATAAATATAGTTTTTGTACCACAAGTCAATCGTCCTCATCGGCACAACACAAGTCTCAGTCGATCTCAATTGTTGCCATTTCTGTAGAAGTTACATGTTACACTTTGGATGTTGAAGCCCGGAAATATTTCGAGAGTGTAATTCAACAGTTTCAAAATTCGAAGCCCAAGGTATGATCGACATGCCTGCTTCTATGCTTGATGGCTATTGTATCAAGAGCAAGTAAAATCTAGAGCAAGTTATATCAGTATACTACGCGAAAGTTGTGACATGTAATGCAATGTATGTGAAAGTCGTCGATATGAACTCGAGCATTTTATGGGCTTGGGCTGTTCCCTACTTACTTGTTACATGTTGGTTGTGTTTCGACTTTATCCGTGCGCCAGACGTCATTACATTACACGATGGTGTTTGGTGTTTAATAATTTGTTTATATCATTTTTGGCATAAGTCTCATTTGTGCTCATCATTACGTCTTGTGAAAGTTCAACCGTGAATCAGTAGAAGTGCATGGCAAATGGCAATGCACTTCGGCAAAGCAGGCTTACAAGTTACAATCAAAGATACATTTGTTGTTGAAGCCCAGTGGTTTGAATTTTAAAGCCCAAGGTATGATCGACATGCTAATCAAGCAAATATGGATGAAAATTTTAATGAGACATAAATGGTGATAATGATGGTGCAAACGTTGTCGAAAATGTTAATGATATGGAAATGCAGGCTTACAACTTACACTTTGGTTGTTGAAGCCCAAAAATATCTCGAGAGTTTAGTTCAGCAGTTTCGAAATTCGAAACCCAAGGTATGATCGACATGCTTGCTTCTGTATGCTTGGTGGCTATTATTTACCTTTGATCTAGTGTAAGCTATACGAGTACTACGTTGAAGTTGTGAAATGAAATGCTGATGCGGGAGAACTTTATGGGCTTGGTCTTACAACTTACACTTTAGCTGTGAAGCCCAAAAATATCTCGAGAGTTTAATTCAGCAGTTTCGAAATTCGAAGCCCAAGGTATGATCGACATGCTGGATTCTCTATGCTTGATGGCTATTGTTTACCTTTGCCTAGTATCAGCAGTAAGATCTAGTGTAAGCTATACGAGTGCTACGGTTCATGTATGAGAACTGCATGGGCTTGGGCTGACCAGTGCCTAGTTACACCACAATGATAACAGACAATTTAGGGGTGAGCAACGGTGCAACGGTTGCGATTTAGGGGGTCCCCACGACCAAACCGTCAAAAGGTGCGGTTTGAAAAATCAAACCGCGACCGCACCGTGCACCGCCGGTTTTTAGAACCGCGGTTTTGCGGTTCTTGCGGTTTGGTCGCGGTCCCACGCGGTTTTCAATACAAAAAAAAAAAAAAAAAAAAAACAGAGATACAAACTTAGTAACTTACAGACAGTGTCAGTGGGAAGTAACAGCAAAAAAAAAAGAATCCAGACAGTTTAAAGTCTAAAGTCTTAAACCAAGCAAACTAGCAAAGAGTTGTATGATTCTAAAGAAAAAACTAAAAGCAAAGGGTAAAAGAAAGTGATTCACTCCACAATGCAGATGTCTGGAATTTCCTCCAATATTTCTGACGCATCTGCAAAATGATTCAATCCACAATGCACTTAGTCAGTCACAAAAAGTAATAACAGCCTATAACAGATGCATTTGAATTCAATGCAATAACAGATTAAACAACAAAAGAAAGGAAGCAAGATGAAGATAATTACCTAAGTCGATTTTTTCTATCCCTTCTAACAGCTCCTCAAGATTGACTGTTGGTGAGTTTTTCAGCCAATTCTGACTACAGATCAGTGCTTGCACTGTTTTTGGCGCCAAGGAACTTCGAAATTCATTAAGAACACGACCACCAGTGGAGAAAGCAGATTCTGAAGCTACGGTTGAAATCAAGGCTGAAATTTGAGCTGTCTGTCCCTATGCCTAAAGTCAAACAACCACCTAATAAGCTCCAGATTTCATAATGCTAAGACCAATTTTACCTGCAGTATATTCTAAAATTTTCAAATGTAATCCCTATTAAGCTTGGTTATGAGCATATATCATTTAATGGAGACCAGAACTTGCCTACATGTTAATGACAGACAAACATACATGCTGCACCACCTATTATCAATGAAAAGTAGCATCCACGAAGTGAGGATAACAAACAGAAATGGCATATGGAAAAGTATAACTAATCATATAGAAGGTGTAACATCATACTGACATAAAGGTAAAGATAGTAAAATGTGCATGACTGTAAAGGCTTATGCATTATGCATCGTCAGCTGTGTGTTCATTTCAAAAGGCTTAACCCAGAGTACAACCCAAATCATGAGTAAATATGTCATGAATACCGATTTGAAGCGCAATTCACCTATAACTTATAGCAACAGGCTTGAAGTAAGCATTTCAGTTGACTTACTGCAACCTATCTAAAATCAATAAAAATTATACAACTAACCCAGCTAAGAGTTTCTTAACTGCAATAGCAACCCTTGCAACCAATCAAAAAAGTATCTGAAATGAAATCAGTTCTTTCTAATGTGACACCAATTGGAGCGACCAGCCTGCCTGAAGCTTAAAAACATGTAAAAATCACCAGGGGAAAGATGTATAACATAACCCAAATAAGATCAAAGATTACATTATCAATCCATATACATAATCCACCCAACTTTCCTAACTTGATCATATACCCAGTAACCAGTTTAATTTTGTAAAAATTACATAACCCAAATACAAACCCAGTTTAATTTTGCAAAAATTTCCATATGATCAAAGTCTGAAATTCGACTCTAATAACATTCTCAGGTCCTCAAAATTTTCATGATCCAAGATTGAGCATACAGCGGTAATTGAAACATAGCATGCATCATCCTACATCCTTGATATGTCAAGGTCTTAGTACAGAACAAGGATAGCAACATCAAGATACAGAAAAAAGACTGGAAAGTAAACAAAGTTAATCAGGAGGTTCCTATTGAGCATCCTATTCATATCGAACCAGATTAACAAATTAAATAAAGAAAATTTTGGTACAAAATTTAAAAAAAAATCAGAATCAAAATAATGAATAATCAACTGATGAAACTACAAATCGAATCAAAATAATGAACCAGAAACTATAAATCAAAACTATAAACCCTAAAAAAAACAATTTAATTAAAATCAAATAAAGAAACAAGAGTGATTGAATCTTACTGTTTCGAGATGAAGCTGTTGATTTCACGGTGATGGTGATAAATCTAAAAGATCAACAGAGACTCACAAAATACCTGATGCAAAACAGCAAAAACAAAGTTAGGTTTTGTAAAAACTAAAATCCAAAGTAAAGAAGATAAGAGACGAAGAAATAATCAGAATAATCCAAATTAAAATACCTGATTTCTGAATAAGATGAAGAAATAATCAGAAAACGGAGAAGAGAAGAAGAGACGAAAAGAAAAGAGAAGAAAGAAGAAGAAGATCGAGAAGAAAGAAGAAGAAGAAATGAAACCAGATCGAGAAGAAAAGGAGTTTTAATACCCTAAATTACCGTAACTATCCCTAGGTATTAACTTAATTACGATAATACCTGCGGTTGCGGGTAAATCCGCGGTTCTCATGGGCCAACCACAACCGCCCCGCTAAATCATGCGGATTAGAATTTTAAACCGCCACCGGCCCATTGGCTGAACGGTTTGGGCCCAAACCGCAAATTTGCGGGCGGTTCCGGTGCAAATCCGCGGTTCCGGTCAATTTTCTCACCCCTAACAGACATCTTCTTTGTTCTTCAGATAAATCTTTATCCTTTTCTGGCTTCTGCTCTTTCTTTGGTGCACCACCTTTCCACTCCTAGTGGTTTGTCTTGAATCGTCAATTTTTGTCATGATTATTTTTCTTTACCTTTATCCTTAGGATAGCCTTGTCCATTACCACCAGTAGAATTCGTTGTCGCGTGTGCTTCAGGCATAGTATCAGCAGTAAGATCTAGTGTAAATTATACGCGTGAAGTTGTGAAATGGGAGGCAGTGCCAGTGTATTGGTTGTTGAAGATACATTGGTTGTTGAAGCCCAGTAGTTTAAATTTTAAAGCCTAAGGTATGATCAAACATTCGTCCCCTATCCTTTGCTTGATTGATGGCTATTGTTTACTCTCTGTAATCATCAATTCATCAACATATTAAAGGTAGACATCAAAACAAAGTTGAAACACAGTGTAAACATGTCTCATGCTGTTTTTGTATACCTTTGCCTAGAACCGGCAGCAAGATGTAGTAGACTACGCGAAAGTAGTGAAATAACCATTTGCACTACATAGTACAAAATACTGCCAAAGTCAAAAATACCTATGATATGATTCAACCTTAATACGGTTGTATTAATGGATAGGCCCGTTGAGAGCCCATTGAGAGTTTCCTCCCGGGCTTCATCGAATGATACCCTTATTGATGCCTTTAGGGTTTATTTCTGTTTAGCCGGAAGACCTATCTATTATCCTATATAATCTCAAAAACCCTTGTTCTGTCGCCGTCTTCTCCCTAAACAATCAGTTATCCATAAATTTATTTATTTTACGTGGTTAATCTTATTTTCTAGTACAATCATTCTAGCATAACCATTGTGGTTTTCGATTTAATTCTTAGAATGAGCTTTGGTTTATTGTGGGAACCTTACATATACCCTGGAAGGAGAATTGGCAATCACAAATCAACATTATAATCTCTTCTCTCAGAAATGAGGTAAGAGCATGTTTATTTATTTTCTTCTGCTCTTTAAGTTAAAGATCCAAAATATATGTGTGTGTGTGTTTTTGTCCGACTTATCGTTTATTTTGACTCCGATTTTCTTTACGGCATTTAATATGGTATTGCCAATTTCATATATTGTCATGTTCCATAATGTGCAGAATCGACCATGGGGATGTTAGCTGGCCAGATGACCTGATGTAAAGTTCATGAAGCTACAAACACCCAGTTCTCCAGCACTTCCATATTTTGGGTCATATAAAACCAGAATACCGCATCAACTCGAGAATAGAATCCTGCCGAGATCCTTTTTGCCGTTCCTGATGCTCTAATCATTTATGATCCAAAGCATGGAAGACTCAGAGAATCGAATATCTTAATTCCATCGACATGGTACGAACACGATAACTATTTTGAAAGCTTACTTCTGTTTGGCCATGGTAGTTATTACGCAGGAGGACCTGTACACTGGTATGGAGAATGCATTCCTTACGAAATTTTGAGGTTTATACAAGAAGGCCAAAGAAAATGGATACTGGAATCCTCTATGTTGCAATGTTGCATTTAGTGAAATAACACACACTCAATATGTGAAATGAGTTTTCCTCTCATTTAGAAAATAGAAGGGCTAATTACATTTTTTTTGTGTTACATTGGTCAAGTTTCTTCTATTTTTCATGTAAGTTTCATATACTATTCTTAATAGAATTCTGTTTATGAGTTTTAGAGGTGATGAAAGCTCAGACAATTACATAATTTTGGCCAAATCAACTTCATTCACTCATTGGGCTGTTGTGCTTTTGATTGGCCAATACTAGCTAGGTTATACATGGTCAAGTGCGATCATCTTTAGATCATTTTTGTAAGATGCTTGATTAACTTGAACCTTGGTCAAGTGCGATCAATGCTCAATCATGTGTACGAGACTAATTACTGATGATGATGACGGTGTTAGAACACTAGTTCCAATTTGATCATTTGACATATCATATGTTGTAAGCTTTGTAATTTGCATAGGCTTGGTACGCATAAGACCTTCATCTTTGTAAAACAGCTAAACTCCCTGGTGTTAGAACGATATCTTCGTCGTTTTCTGGCATATTAAAGGGTTCTCCCTGGTGTCGGCCAACCTTGGGGATCATGTCAGACGTGCTGTGGTGATTACGAAATTGTAAATATTTCCCTCAATTCTGTACGAGTGTATGCAGGTTTATAGACTCTACGGTTGATGGCTATTCTTTACCTTTGCCTAGTATCAGCAGTAAGATTTAGAGTAAGTTATACGAGTATTCGTCAAAGTTGTGAAATGGGACGCATTGTATGTGAAACTACCGATTCTCCTAAGCATCCTGAAATGCTACATGACTCAAATGTATTTGCTCACTGAAACAGATTTCTTGAGTTTTGCGAACTCAGATTAGTGATATTATCACACAATGAATTTACCACTGTACTAAAGTGACATGGATAATTTCCTGACTTTTGGGCTAATTATTTCCTCATGACCCTGAGTCTACTCGTAAGTTTCAAAACTCAATTAAACCTCATAACTTTAACAAGTTCTAAAAAGAAAAAAACAATTGAAGAAGAGAAGAAGTCAAAATTGTAAAGCTAAATGATTAATGTTGATATAACTTCTTTTTTTTTTCTTTTTTTTTTTTTGTTTTGATCAAATGTTGATATAACTTTGCGACCCTCTAAAGTTGAATATTGTCTAGTTAGAGGAGGAGGAGGGACCCTAGATAGTGCCAACTGTTCATTTGAAGAAACCAGTTAGCTACTACTCGGATTAGATCAAATTGACACTTCATCATCTACCTTTTCAAGTAATCTAAAGAGAGACTTAAGAAGTATACTGGTATACTTTAGTTGATTGAGCTCAAAAGCACTTGTTTTAGCTCAATACTGCCAATGGAAACTACTAAAGCTGCAACTTTGCTCTTTGTTTTGATAAGTTTTCTCTGGTTTTCGCCTGAGCTGGTATTAGCAAAGAACCATGCAGCTTCGTCAAGCGTCACCACCAGACACTACCAATTCGATGTATGTGACCATTTGTGTTTGTTTGCGTAGAAAGATTTGCGCTTCATTTTATGGGCATTATCCTATATCCACATGTAGTTAAATGTTTGACATGTTTTGATCTGTGCAGATTAAGTTGCAGAAGGTGACAAGGCTATGTCACACTAAGACCATTGTGGCAGTAAACGGACAGTTTCCAGGACCAAGAATTATCGCCAGGGAAGGTGATCGTGTCGTTGTGAAAGTGGTTAACCATGTGATCAAAGACAATAGCACCATTCATTGGTATGCGCCTTTGGCTACACACTACGCTTCTATCACGCATAACCAATATTATCAGTACTCAAACTTTTGTGGTATTCAATACAGGCATGGAATTAGAACACAATTACACTTCGAAACGGATGGGCAGATGGACCGGCATATGTGACTCAATGCCCAATTCAGACAGGACAGAGTTATGTGTACAATTACACCATTGTTGGGCAAAGAGGAACTCTATGGTGGCATGCTCATGTTTCATGGTTGAGGTCAACCTTATATGGACCCATTGTTATACTACCAAAGCGACACGTTCCGTACCAGTTTCCCAAACCCGACAAGGAATCCGTACCCATCATTTTTGGTTAGTTATCATGCCAATCAATGATCTCAATTTTAAGGATTTGATTTTATTTGTATAATTTTTCAGGAGAGTGGTTTAATACAGACACTGAAGCAATTATTAACCAGGCTATGAAGACTGGAGGAGGTCCTAACGTTTCTGATGCCTACACCTTCAATGGACTTCCTGGGCCCCTATACAACTGCTCTGCTCAAGGTATGCCAACTGCGCCATGGCTCTCATAATAGGGCCTGTGAGCCTAGCTAAACCCGTGCACAATTTATTACTTTTTGTATCCACACAAACTTAAGATTGTTGTGAATTTTGTTGCAGATACATTCAGATTGAAGGTGAAACCAGGAAAGACGTATCTTTTGCGCCTCATCAATGCTGCACTTAATGATGAACTCTTCTTCAGCATTGCTAATCATACTCTCACTATTGTCGATGTTGATGCCGTCTATGTTAAGCCATTCACAACGGAAACACTCCTCCTTACTCCCGGGCAAACCTCTAATGTACTTCTCAAGACAAAACCAATGTCCCTAAGAAAACCAACAAACGCTTTTTCTTCATGGTCGGCTTGGGTACAAACCCATGTCCCAAGAACCAAACTTGCCAGGGACCAACTAATAGAACCAAATTTGCAGCTTCAGTGAATAATAAATCTAGCAATAGCCCATTGAGAGCCCATCATTTATGCCCTTAGGGTTTTCTCTTTAGCCGGAACTGAAGACCCATCTATCTCTGCTATATAATCTCAAAAACCCTTACTCTTTTGCCGTCTTCTTCATAAACGATCAGTCATCCAAAAAAATTATAATTTCATTAGGTTAATATTTTTTCTAGCACAACCATTATGGTTTTCCATTTAACTCTTAGCTTTCTGTGGGAACCCTTACATATACCCTGGATGGAGAATCAGTAATCCCAATCAACATTATAATATCGTCTCACAAGAATAAAGTAAGAGCCCGTTTTTTTATTTTCTTTTACTCTTAAGTTATGATCCAGATCTTTTAGCTGTTGTTGTTTAGTTTTACTCTAGTTTTCATTTAATATAGTATTTGCCAATCTCATATATTGTCGTGCTCCATAATCTGCAGAATCGACATGTTAGCTGATCGGGTGTTCTTATCACTTGTTTCATCTGGGACCTTTCTCATATTGTTAGTTGTTTCACATTATGAATATCAGCAGTTACTAAGGAAGAAAGGTTCTCTATAGAAAACTCTTTCTAACATGTAGTTTTCACAAACGAAAGTAGTGAGACTCGAAACAGCGGGTGGCTGATGATTTGCATTGATGTAGCTAATTCTAAGGTTCATGATGAGAAGGCATCTTCAGGTGAATGCATTCCTGAACCAGTGGCTGATGATTTGCATTGCTGTAGCTAATTCTAAGGTTCATGATGAGAGGCATCTTCAGGTGAATGAGAAGGCCAAAGAAAATGGATACCGGACTTTCCCTATGTCGCATTAAATAAGTCACAAGGAGTTTTCCTCTCATTTAGTAAATAGAAGGGCTAAAGATTTGCAAGGAGATTCATGTAGACGGCATCATTGCTAATTACATTTTTTTTTTTTTTGGTTACATGCATTAGTCAAGTTTCTCCTGTAAGTTTCACAATGTATTCTTAATAGAATTCTGTTTATGCATTTTACAGTTGATAAAAGCTCAGACAATTACATAAATTTGGCCAAATCAATATGTTTCTCCGTTTGTGTATCTCTGTTTTGCTTCATTCACTCTCATTGGGTTGTTGTGCTTTTGATTGGCCAATACAGCTAGGTTATATATGGTCAAGTGCGATAAATGCTCTAGTCTTTAGATCATTTTTGTAAGTTGCTTGATTTGCGTGAACCTTGGTTGTGTGTACATTTAATTTGATCATTTGACCTATATATCATATGTTATAAGCTTTTGCATAGGCTTGGTAAGCATAAGACCTTCATCTTTGGTGATGCAAGTCTCAGTTGGTACGTCTTGGGAGAGTTCAATTGTTATTTTGTAGAAGTGTGTGTGTTCATTGGCAATACACAGGCTTATAAAAGTTACAACCATAGATACATTGGTTGTGGAAGTAATAGCTTGAATTTTAAAGCCCAAGGTATGATCGAGATTGTAATCATCGACTGATCGACATGTCAAAGGTAGCAGTCAAATCTATGTTGAAGCACAGTGTAAACATGACTCCGAAATGACTTTGATGCAATCTTGTTGTTTTAGTATACCATTATCTAGTATCGGCAGCAAGATGTAGACTAAGTTACACGGGTGCTACGCAAAAAGTCGTGAAGTAACCACTAGGAATGAGATGCGAAAGTCGATATAAAAATATGGTTCAAGAATCAACCTTAATTATCAAGGCTGTGAACTACAGTATGTCGCTTGACACAACGTTGTCAAACAAGATAAAACGCCTTTGAAACTGGAACAACATCACTGTAGTAATATGTCAATGTGTTTCTAACAGTCGAAACGAAATAAACTTGGAGATTTTAGCACAAGAACCCAAAGGAAAAACGGCAGAGGAAAGCCTAAAGTTTTTTTTTTTTTTTGATCGGTCAATAGGAAAATTCAAAGTTAAAATAGACCAGACTTGAATAGGAATATGCTTTCTATCTTCCCAAAAGAATATGATCTCCATAAGAAAAAAAAACATGTCATCTTTCTTTCTTTTTTTTTGAAAAACAACGCTTTATTTAGAGGACAAACCTTATATAGTTAGACGTGGTTAGTCCAACTATCATACACTTTGTTGTTACAAGATAACAAAGACCGGCTAAGCCGAAAAAATAAAAACAACAAAAAGAGGCTAATCCTAAATTCGCTTGAATACATTTGTGGACCAACGGGTTGGCAAACCCTAGAAGTACATCTCCTCCTGAACCGTTACTTGAAGAATTGTTGAGCATGATCGAACTAGAAATCGAAATCAAACCGCCATCAGCCCCAGAAGTAGCATCATATGTAGTAGCATATGCACCCTTTAGGACCTAGCAGCATCCCTTCCCAGATAGGAGGGCGAGTTTTTGAATGAAAAAACTGTAAAAGAAATGGTGATAGATAGAGAGGTGTGGAACAGAGTACTGCTAATAGTAATTCTCTGATAATCAAGAATCCAGCATTGGAGGCGAGACCTTCTTCTGCCATGAGAGTTATCTAGTGTTATGGAAAGCACTAAATAACCATTACTTCTCTGACTCTAATCAACCGTGAGCATGACATGACTAGAATATAAACACTTTTTCGTCTTTGCTAGAAAAAGATGAGGTTCCTCAAGATGACCAAATGTTGGCTAGAAAGATATATGTAACAATACTCGTTGGGAGAACAGTGACGGAGGCATAGCGAGACAAATGGATATTATAAATGTTTATCAAAAATGTAAAACTAACCAAATTGTTTCCCTAGAGTGAAGTTTTCTGCTTAGTTATCCTCCTAGATTTTCTGAAACTACTACAATTATTTTAGATGATAATTATTTTTACATGAATTTTATTAATTGAAGACAAAATCACTATCGTCATAGATTTTGATAGTGCAACATCTCATACACATATTAAAATTTTGTGAAACAAAATATATAGTATACATTATAAATAGGCCTGGCAACGGTAGCTATCGGAACGGATAGTCGCTCTACCGCTACCGTTAGGCTAACAGTTATCGGATATCCGTTATCCGATAATATCCGTCGGATATGTAAACTCTACTACCATTACCGTTAGGGTTAACTTATCGGATATCGGATAATTATCCGATAATATCCGCTAAGACATAAGATTTAACTATTTAAGCTTTTAAAGTGACTTCACTTTAACACATAGAATTCAGTTAAGTTTTCATTACAGAAATTCAGTTCAACTGACTGACTGAGTTCATCAAACAAATGGCAGTTCAAAAAAGAGATCAAAAAGGAAAAAAACATGGGAAATGCAAACACAAGACATTCATCCTCAAACTTCAAAATGTATATCTGCACCAACCAAAGATAAACCTCTGCCATTCATTGAATCTTGAAAATCTTTTCTTCAGAGTAGATCTGTAACATCTGTTCATATACAGAGAAACATTTGAGTCAGTGCAAATATCCCTCAATTTACATTTACATAAAGAGACTGACCAACTGATAACCAGTTCTATGAATTCATGAATCATGGAGTAACTATTCTATTACTCCCCAAGCTCAAAATACTGCCAATGGAAACTACTAAAGCTGCAACTTTGCTCTTTGTTTTGATAAGTTTTCTCTGGTTTTCGCCTGAGCTGGTAT
>JAJJMA010139170.1:0-14648 GCA_023529015.1 Papaver nudicaule
GCCATGGGCTGAGGAGCCACGGCCTTGGCCTTTGGCCAAGGCTAGAAATTGTGGCGCCACAGTTTCATGGCGCCATGGGCTGAGGAGCCACGGCCTTGGCCTTTGGCCAAGGCTAGAAGTTGTGGCGCCATGGTTTCATGGCGCCATGGGCTGAGGAGCCATGGCCTTGGCCTTTGGGCAAGGCTAGAAGTTGTGGCGCCATGGTTTCCATGGTTCATGAGGTTTTCATTAAGACTCGAATGTTGAGTCGTATAAAGAGGAAATCCATTAGGATGCGTCTCCGTTAACTCTTCACCATGTACCATATAGTGATCTGGTTCTGATGCCGAGGAATTCGAGGCGCTGTCGACATGAAGCAGATTAATGGGTTTAATGTGTTGGTGAGATTATCAGTACTGCACTATGATATCATCCTCTCCACCGGGGGTTATAAGAGAGAACTCATAGAGAGTTTATTCAGCTCGTAGAACGGGTTGCATTCTGAGCTATAGAGATGTGCCTGAATAGGCAATTGCACTACGATATCATTCTCTCCACCCGGGAGGCTATAAGAGGGAACTCGTAGAGCTATAGAGATGTGCCTGAGTAGGCAATCGCTTCTTGGAGAGGCATAACATAAGGAGATTTACGATTTTATCCCTTCTCCATTTGTCACCATCTACACCAAACTGTTGATACTAATTTCCCATATCATATTTACATAAGGTTTTTAAGGTTAATGACAATTAATACTAAGTAATACTAGGATCCTCGCTCATCCTCGTATCCACTGAATGGAACAACGATTTTATGAGCTCATTAGAAACTTCAGGACAGAAGATAATGCTAAAAACGAACTAGGCAAGTCGGATCCACAACAAAGTGTTTCATCTTCTTATAATCAAATCTTATCTATATAAAGTTCTTTCGGATTTTATCTAGTTCGATTCAATACAGTATGGGGTTTGCACTAAGTATTCTGATCTCCTGATCCCAGAAGATTTCTTAGCTATGGTATCTCCCCTTGTAATTTCGTCGACCCCTTACTTCTATGGTGAGGAGGGGTATTTATAGCAAATCTCGGCAGTAGCTTCTCTTTGCTACACTTCCTTTCTTATATGCTTTGATGATCTTCGCTGGTAGCTGGTTTATGTGCACCGCCCTTATTATCCATTCGCGTGTTAACACCTTTTCATGGTATATATCTTTACTGTGCAGATCCCTTGATGTTCTCGATGCCCTAATTCTTATCCATTAGGCTGCTTTTACACCGCTGTCTGATCCAGCCGTGTATTGACGCGTGCCCCTAGTCTTCTGTAACTCTATAAAGTGTTGATGTGACCGTTTGGATCGTGCTTTGAGTCGGTGATGCCTTCCTTCATTCTTTTGGTTTCCGTAGTAGCGTACCTCAGGATGACTTCATACTTCGCTTCCCTTTATCCGCCGGGCCTCCTTGCTTCTGATCATGGCTTTTAAGGCCAGTGATATTTATGTATTAACACTAGTCTTCTTTGTATTGTACTTGTTTTATGTTCTATCACGTCTATTAGACCTTGCGATCTTGTTTATTCTATGGTCCTTCTCTTCTACTATAAGGCCACTCAAGATCGTTGTGATTAGAACATACTCATATCTATTAACCTGGATTTGTCAGCAAGCTGCTTTCATTTTGCGTGCCTAACCTATGAATGCTGAGTGAAATCAAGATCGTTGTTATTGGATTTGTTTTGCAGGTACATTGTTCTTCACGGTCATACATATTATACTGCATCTATTTATTTCTTGATTTTAACTGGGATGACAAGGTTGCTCTTTACAGAGTTTTGGTTTTGAAACCTTGATCGATATTTCAAGGGGTTTATTACCAAGTAAACTTAAATATCCTCGCTCTTAGTGTAAAACGACTTCAGCGAAATATCTGTTAGTTTCCAAGGATATCATCTAGCGATTTGACTTGTCGCTATTTGGTTGTTATCCATAAGGTTGTAGTCGTCTGATTAGAGGTCGGGTAGCGATAGTCTTCACGACGGGTTGTGGAGAAACTCCTAAGCAAGACAGTAAATGACGTATGTTTGTTTAGGAGAGTACATGTAAGTGACCACCTTGCTGTGGTTGGAGGCGTAGTAATACCGAGGGAAAATCTTTATGACTAATAGTCGTATTAGGGTCATATTGTTTGTACCAGCTAGTCCGGAGTATGTGAGTAGGTGTGTTGGCAGCTTAATTCTTAAGAGTATTCGAACTGGACTAGGTCCCGGGGTTTTTCTACGAGTTTGTAGTTTCCTTTAACAAAATTCTTGTGTGTACTTTACTTTATTTCCGCATTATATTTGACTTGTCATATATAGTTAAAGTATCGTACTTGGTTGTTGACATAGCCTTTCAGATCTTGTATTGACTTCCTTGCTGAAACTGTTACAGAGAACAGAGTTCTCTATGTTCGTGAAACAGAGAAAAATGTAGGAGTTGATACAGAGAACCAGGTTGGGGCTGCATCAAAACCAGTTGAGGTAGATACTTATGCACCATTTGAAGTTGTTATTGATGTTGTGCATCCAGCTAGTCAAGTGCACAATGATCACCATGACTCAGAGAATGTTGTTCATCAACAAGCAGAGAATTGTAATGTTAATACTGATGTTAATACTCCTATACCACCAATAAATGCTACGAGTAATGTTGCTACTACTCATAGCCCTACTGATGGTCTATTTCAAAGTGATGGAGTAGATGGTAGTACTATGCAAATTCAAGAACCGGCAGCCTTACAACAAGCATCTCTCGATGCTAATGTTGTCTCTGACTCTCTTGAAATCGTTATAGAGAAAATGGCTAATTGGGACACGGTTAAGCAAGCTGAAGATGCTAAGAATACTGCTAAAAGAGCAAAGAAGGTGTAGAGAGGAAGAGTTTCTTCTAAATTTGTTAAGCAAGCCTTGCAAACTAAAGTTGTTGGGACTGACGATTCAACAATTATACTTGATGGTGGTACTGGTACTCAACCTATAGCCTCTACAACAGGTGAGGGGGATTTGAGCAGCCTATAACTGTGGTGTCTACTCAACCAGTGACTAATATAGGTAATGTAGTACCTCATATGAGCCCTGATGATGTTGAGATTAGACCTACTGGGCCTGAAGTGATAGTTTCTAGTGCATCTGAGAATGCATCTGGAAGTTCTGATGCTTAAGATGATGAGTATTTTAATGATATAAGCACCTATCAGAAGAAAAAGTTGACTGCTGCTAAAACTGCTGCTGCGGTGAGACGTTCAGCTCGTGTGCAAGAAATACAAAAAGATCTTAAGCCG
The DNA here is from genome assembly GCA_023529015.1 of Papaver nudicaule. NCBI lineage: Eukaryota > Viridiplantae > Streptophyta > Magnoliopsida > Ranunculales > Papaveraceae > Papaver > Papaver nudicaule. Next base: position 3,290 of record JAJJMA010139170.1, read on the forward strand.
CCTAAGCACGGCTCAACTAAAGGTGGTAAATAATGCGGGTTCTATACTTGAATCTACAAGGCTTGAGACGACCCAACTCTCAAGCCAAACTCCGTCAATTGGCAAAGGAGTATAAGCCGGATTTAATAGGGATTTCTGGCGTTATGGTTCAGTTTTCTAACAAGTTTCGTAAGGAAATTAACCTAACTGACTACAACTTTGAAGTTATACATAATGATGTGGATGAGGGAGATACTTGGATATTCTGGAGGTGTGAGTTATCCACTCTCACTGTCGTGGACAGATCAAAACAGGAGATTACTGTGGAAATTGATGATTCTTACGTATCTTTTGTTCATGTAGGTCATATTATAACGGCTAAACAGTCATTATGGGCTCAACTAGGTCATGGCATGAGCTCCTTACGACCATGGCTGGTGGTGGGTGATTTTAATGGTTACTTACGAGCTTGTGAGAAGGAATCAACAAGAGCTGATCTCGATGTTAAGTTAATGCTGGATTTTGGCAAATGGATGGGAGACAAGGGCCTTTTCGAAGCTGTGTATACTGGTACTGAATTCACTTAGTGTAATCAACAAATGGGTGATAAACGAGTGTTGGCTAAACATGACAGGTTTGTTATGACAGTTAAATGGCTTGATAAATACCCCACTTGGAAGTATATTGCTCTCCCCAGAGAGGTATCAGACCATTCACCTTTAATGGGTTACCCTGAACAAGCTATACAAATGAGAAAATCACCATTCAGAGTCCAAAAAATGTGGTATGGGCACGTAGATTTTATACGTATGGTGAGAGACGCATGGTCTGTTAGGGGTTAAATGAAGCTATGTCTTTGTTTTCATTACCAAACTGAAAAATTTGAAGGAGATAATGAAGAAGTGGAATTGGGAGACGTTTGGTGATGTAAATGAAAAAGTGAAGAAAGCTACTGATTTGTTGGTAGCAACTCAACAAGTTTCTGATGCAGATCCTTTTAATGCTGCTAAGGCAGAAGATTTTAATGCTGCTAAGCTTCAGGTGAAAGAAGCTTGTTGTCATATTGCAACAATTAATGTTAATACAAAATCAAGGACGAGTTGGTTGATTGATGGGGATAGTGATTCCAGTTTCTTTCACAACTGCATCAAAATGCGTAGAAGGTTTAATGCAATCACTGAATTAATTACCAATGATAGTGAAGTAATTACAGATGATGAGCATTTAAAGCAACACACCATTGACTATTATAAGAATAAATGCAGTGGAGTATCAGGTGCAATTAATGAAGTGTTGTTTAATGTCAATCATGAGAGAATCAGCTTGTCTGAATCAGAAGCTATGGATGTAATGCCAGATGAAGATGAGATTAAACAAGCTGTGTATGACTACGGAGCCTCCAGGCCCCGACAGGTTTCCCGATAGTTTTTATCGTCAATGTTGGGAGATTATCCGGTTTGATTTGGTGAGAGCAGTTCAGGCGTGTTGGAGGAGTTGCTCAATCTGTAATAGGGTGAACTGTAGCTTTCTTGTGCTTCTACCTAAAGAGAGAGGGGCAAACACATCGAAGAACTTCAGACCCATTGTTCTTAGTAATTTCTTTTTTAAGATCTTAACTAAAATTACAGCTACAAGGTTGAGCTCAGTGCTAGATAGGTTGATTACGGAAGAGCAATCTACCTTTTTGAAAGGTAGAAATATTCATGAAAATATTGCTCTAGCCTCTGAGTTGATTCAAGAGCTTGAAATCCCAAGAAATCATGGCAATATAGGGTTGAAGCTGGACATCATGCAGGCTTTTGACATTGTCAGTTGGTCATTTTTCTTTGTAGTGTTCAAAAGATATGGGTTTTCACAGGATTGGTGTGACTGGTTGGAGAGTATATTCAATTCAGCTTATATTTCAATCCTCTTCAATGGGAGTCTTGCTGGATTATTCAACATCACAAGAGGATTACGTCAGGGAGATCCTCTTTCTCCTCTCATTTTTGTGCTGATTGAGGACATTCTTAGTCGTAACATAAAAAAGTTGTTTGAGAATGGAGATATGCAGTATATGTGCACTAAAAAAGATGTTTCACCAACACTTCTTTTCTTTGCAGATGACATATTAGTCTTCTGCAAAGGAAATGATGCAAGTCTTCAGAATTTACTAACTTTACTTGATGTTTATGCAGCTTCTTCTGGGCAAGTGGTGAGCAGACAAAAAAGTAAAATTTATTTTGGAGGAGATGGTACTCAGAAAAGAGATGAAATCCTAGATATCTTGGGCATGGAGCTTGCTACTTATCCTGACAGATACTTGGGAGTTATGCTTCTTCCTGGTAGTGTGAAGTATAATCATGTTAAACATGTTATTGATAAGATTCAACCTCAGCTGAATGCATGGGTGGGTAAACTCCTATCTTTTGCTGCTAGAATTGTACTGATAAAGTCAGTTATTTATAGCTATCCCATACATGTAATGGCAGTATACAAGTGGCTTAACAAATTTATTAGAGCAATAGAAACTGCTATAGCTAATTTCTTGTGGTCAGGTGACAGTACAGTTTCTAAGAAGTTTGTTATAGCTTATGATAAACTATGTTGCCCATATGAAGAAGGTGGTCTTGGGTTTATTAGCCTTAGAGACATGAATCAAGCTCTGCTCATGAAGTTATGGTAGAGTACCCGGCATTCAGACAAGATAAGTTATCGATTTCTTCGTACAAAATATTTAAAGGTCAACGGTGATGTCCAGGTTTCTCATTTTAAATCATCTATTTTTCCTGGCATCAAATGGGTGCATAAATTAGTTGGCTCAAACACGGCTACTATTATTGGTGATGGTAGAGGTACCTCTCTTTTCTTTGATAAATGGTGGTCAGAAAAATGCATAGCTGAACTCATGGGTTTCTCAATGAGTGATAAATCTCTTGAATTGCAATGTAAGTGAAGTTATAGTTGATGGCAAATGGTCATTCCCTGAAGGCCTGAAGATGATGCTGGTGACTGTGGGGATTTATGTGAATGCTCTGCCAAATCCTATAGGGGGGAGAGACATGCGTATTTGGATGCCAGATGAAAAGGGCATTTTTTCTGTTAAATCTGCAAGAGAGTTTGTTCGTAAGAAATGGCCTAAATTTGAAGGATCTAAACTAATATGGGGGAAAGGGGTACACCCAACTCTAGCAGCCCAGAACTGGAAGTTTCTTCGACCTCAATGTTGTGCTACAAGGGATGTTGCTACAACAAGATTTGGTATTGATAATGATGACACTTGCTGGATTTGTTTTGGAGGTACTGACTCTCTTACTCATGTCTTATGGCATTGTAGGGCTGCTAAGTTTCTTTGGTACTGGATCGAGAAATTATTCAAGAGCAAAGCTGATTATGATTTGGTAAAATCTTATAACAATGCAAAGAATAGAGCTCCTCTCATCAAAAGATTGTGGCTGGTTGCTAACATGTCGATTAAATATGAGTTGTGGAGAAGAAGAAATAACTTATGGTTTGAAGGTAAAAAACAAAAGATTACAAACTGAAGAACAAGGTTTACAGAGCTATTCACGAGAATGCAAAGAGATTCAAGCTCTCTATGCGTGTGGGTGAGGATGTTAACATCCTAAACTACTTCAAGGTCGAAAAGAGAGAGCCAAAATTACGGGTTGAGCTGCAATGCAGGTGGTCTCCTCCAGCTGTGGATGAACTTCTTATTTGTACTGATGGTGCTGCTGTTGATAATCCTGGAATGACTGGTTTGGGTGTTATAGCTCGTAAGCATGAATGTGATGTGCTGGGTGCTATATCGATGGGTTTAGGAGTGAAAACCAATTACCTGGCAGAGATGATGGGAGTGATTTTTGGGATGCATTGGGCGAGGAAATGGGGGATGAAGAAGCTGAGAGTTAGATCTGATTCACTCTCAATGGTGCATGCTCTAAATTCAGGCTCTATTCCATGGTGTTTACGGTCCAGACGGCTCCAGAGATTGGTTTCTATGACTCAGTTGTGAACACAAGTTCAGAGAACTGAATTTCTCAGCTGACGTATTGGCTAAGAGGGGTGCCCAGTTATATGACGGAGTTCTGGAAGAATATGATGGTTGCCCTAATCTTTTACAGGTGGTGGAGAATCCGGATGAGATATACACACGAGTTCAGTTCGTGTGAAGTAAAGCACTGTGTCAGACTCAGTTGAGGAGCTGATTCTAGTAGTCTCCCGAGTCAGTTTTTGAGTAAGGTGAGACGCTGGATCAGTGAGTCAGTTCTGGTCTAACTAGGTGCTTTTGGCTTTGTTTCAGATGAGCTGAGTTTGGTAGTCTCCTGAGTCAGCTCGGCTGAGTAGGTGAGACGCCACCTTGGTGTGACTATTAGTGTTTAGGATAAGAGGAGTCGAGTCAGTAGTCTCCTGAGTCAATATTAGCTGAGGAAAGTGAGCGCTGACTCGGTAAATCTTTTGGAGTTAGGTTCAGTTTTCTGGGCTTGAGTCTGTATTTTTGGCCTGCGTGCCTAATTTATTTTGGTGTTTTCTGGACTTCGAGTTTTTACTTCAGAGTCCAGGAAACTATCCAGATAGTAGAGGTCATTGTTATTATATAGTCTGGTGGATAATAGGCACTCTGGGTTGCTAAGGGGTGTCTGTGTATAGCTGTTCTCTCTTCTAATTTTTCCCACGCAAGATCTTTAATGGATTATTAGTGGTAACGAAATAGATCTTGTTCTTGAGTTCTTGATTACATGAACCGTTCAAAGTTTGACTTATATGTGGACTAAAATAAAAGATTGGTGGTGTACTCGGTACCCTCGTCTTTTCAATTGGTATCAGAGTAGGCAAAACCTTAAGATCTAACAATCTGTGTTTGGCTCGATCCAACCTATAAGAATTATGTCTCAAGCAAGAAGTTTATTTGCACAGGAAAACATTTACCTAATGTCCAACCTGTTTTCATAAGAATACCTGGTTCTAAGCCGTATGTTATTAGTATCGGAACATCATCAGAAAATGACTCGACTAAAGAATCAAGTATGTATGATGAACGATCTAACTATACAAACAACGATCACTCAGATCAGGATAATGAAAGGTTTACCTACCTTCTTACTACTAAAAACAAAACACTGCGGGAACGATTGGAAGTAATAATACCTTAAGGAGATTTTCGAAACAAAATGACACGTTTTCGAAAGGAGCATAAGTCGATTTCAGAAGTCAGAAGTAAAATGATTTTGCTTCACAAAAAAATTACTTTTCTGATTCTAGAAGCCATTCGAAAATTATATTGCCAAACTAACTTCTGACGTTTTTGCTTCCAGAAGTCAAAAAGTAACTTCTGAACTGTAACCTGGAAAATGAGAAATCCTAACAATAAAGAAATTCCAAACTTAAATCTCCGTCGCTCTACGGTCTTCTTTGGCCGTCGCTCCTTTGACTTCTAGTCAAGGATCTTTATTCATCGTCTGATGGCTCTATATGCATCTTCTGTGATGATCTTAAATCTCCATTAGGGTGTCTTCTTTATCACTTTCTGTGAGTCTTTAATCTCCATTAGGGTGTTTCTTATGTGTTTTTTCCTTTCGTTTCTTTCTTTCTCTTCCTCTTTCTTCTGTTTTCCTTTTCTCCTGTCTCTTGCATGGCGTCAACATCAAGCAATAACTCCGACTTTTAAGATATTATTACTAAAATGAATTCTTTAATGGATAAACCCAAAATTGTTAGTTATGAAGATGAAGAAGATCTTCCTGATCTACAAAAAGAAGTTAATAAAAGTCTTATTTTCATATTCATTACAGGAAAAGAGTATAATCCTGCATTAATCAATGAAGTTATATCTAAAGCTTGGAAAACAACAGGTCCAGTTAATACTACAGATCTTGGAAGCGGCTACTACAAAGTAAATTTTCAATTTCTCTGTGATTTAGAAGCAATTTTGTTGGGTACTCCATGGGCTGTTAAAGAGGATTTGATGTTGTTGGAAAGATGCAGAGAGGATTTACTTCTTGAAGAATATGATTTTAGTTCAGTTTTTTTTTATTATTTCTGGATGCATGTGTATGGTCTCCCTCTGAGTATGATGAATCCTTCCAAGGTCTACAATATGATGAAGAATATCGGAATTCCGGACCCTATAGATCTGAAAGCTGCAGAAAAATGGGGCAAATATGCTAGGGTCAGAGTTGAGATTAACATTACGGAACCTCTACCCAAAGATATGGTCATTATTCTAAAATCAAAGTAGACCGTCACTGTTAGATTCAGATACGAGAAACTGCCCAGATTGTGTTTCTTTTGTGGCTTTTTTGGTCACTTAATGAAGCAGTGCTCGCATTTATCTTGTATGTTCGAATCAAACTCAAATTTGAGTTCTGAAGAATTTATTCTCAAGATGAATGATAGATCATTAGCTCGATACACAGAAGAAATCAGTGATTTTTACAAAGATTCAAGTCTTATTTCCTTCAGATCTCCACAGGGTGCTCAATTGAAGATGAAGCAGCAGGAACCGTAATCTCAAATGGAAAAGGAAGGGTGGAGATGAAAGATACGTCTGACATCCAGCTGGGGATTGCCTCTTTGAGAATGGAATATCTGAATATTCGAGGGAAAGAAAAAATATCTCTTGATGGAGGAAGCAACACGTGTCCAAATTCTGATGGTGGAATCCTTAAAATTTCTCGAAATGACAAAATTTATGAAAAAGGGACAGGAGACACTAGATCACCTGATAAACGGTTAGAAAAGCTGGTGGGGGATAATGACGCGACGGCAAGCCCTAGGAAAACAAACGTTGAAGAAAGGACTAATGATGAGGTGGATATTTCAAGAAGCGACACAAATCTGAGAGATGGTGTGTCATTTATTATGACAAATAAAATCAATGCAGTTGAAAAAGGAGGGGTACCGAAATACAACCAACTTTTCGTTTTGGCTCGTGAGTCTTATGGTTAGGTTTAGACGATCTCAAAAATCAATATCCAAACCTAAATAATTGGAGTTGTGATCTTGGTGATCAACTCTACAAAGTTGGGACTTTGGAGTTAAACTCTACAGTTATTGAATAACGTACTACTTGGTGCTTTAATTATATGATCAGAAATATAATGCGGAAAGTAAAAGCACACAAGACACCAGAGATGTTTTTAACGAGGAAACTGCCTTGCAGAAAAACCTCGGGACCTCGTCCAGATTGAACACCGCCCAGTACAAACTGACTACAAACGCTAGCCTACTATAAGACTTCGGTCTGGGATGTAGCAGAGACCAACTCCAGCCCTCCAAGCGAATTGGCTACTGTCGCACTCCTTACGTCTCTAGATCCCCCACAGATCTTCACGCACTTGATTCCCCCAGCTGACATCCTTTACAGGTCTAGGAGTTGCTTTGACCGATGTCAAAGGCTTGTGTAAGCAATACTGGCTTTGCAACCTAATTGTTGACGTATGGTCTAACTGTCCTCTATCAGTTTACCACACACAAGTTGACTTCCTTCGGATTGTTAAATCCAGGTCATACGGAAATCTACTTCACAAATCAGGGCTGACTAGCAAACCGAGTAAACTATGCCCAATTTATCTCTACCTCAGTTATACACGGAGAATCACTTAAGAAACTTGTATAACTGGAGCTAACTAGGTCTTACAACACCGAAAGCAGCCGTGCGTTGCTACCTTTCAACCTTTACGTAACTTAACCAGTTCTTGAATAGTCGTATAGCAGAAGAGACGGACTTTGGAATAGACAAGAACAAAGATAGGTTACTGAGATTACAGGTTAATCTGATTTCAACCACGAAGGTATCAATCCACCTGTGCTTTCCAACTCTCAAGAGAAGTCTTTTATAGTCGTAGGGAGTTCCCAGAGGAGCTGCAACCTATAGAGGATGACTATACCACAACAAGCATTCACCGAAGTGAAAATAGTTTACGCTACCTTCCCTAAGGACCTTCACGTATGCTTGATGCTTGCGGTATTCATCCATAGACACCTCTATTTCTAGCATTCAATAAGATAGGTTGTGAAAAAGGAGGGGTACCGAAATACTACCAACTTTTCATTTTGGCTCGTGAGTCTTATGGTTTAGGTCTGGACGATCTCAAAAATCAATATCGAAACCTATAACTGGAGTTGTTAAACCTCGACAAAGAGTACTTTGGAGTCAACTCTACAGTTAGGCAATAACGTACTACTTGATGCTTTAATTATATGATCAGAAATATAATGCGGAAAGTAAAAGCACACAAGACACCAGAACGTTTTTTTAACGAGGAAACTGCCTTGCAGAAAAACCTCGGGACCTCGTCCAGATTGAACAACGCCCAGTACAAACTGACTATACAAACGCTAGCCTACTATAAGACTTCGGTCTGGGATGTAGCAGAGACCAACTCAAGCCCTCCAAGCGAATTGGCTATTGTCGCCTTCCTTACGTCTCTAGACCCCCCAAAGATCGTCACGCACTTGATTCCCCCAGCTGACGTCCTTTACAGGCCTAGGAGTTGCTTTGACCGATGCCAAAGGCTTGTGTCAGCAATACTGGTTTTTAACCTAATTGTTGACGTATGGTGTAACTGTCCTCTATCAGTTTACCACACACAAGAAGACTTCCTTCGGATTGTTAAATCCAGGTCATACGGAAATCTACTTCACAAATCGGGGCTGACACGCAAACCAAGTAAGCAATGCCCAATTCGTATCTACCTCAGTTATACACGAAGAATCACTTAAGAAACTTGTATAACTGGAGCTAACTAGGTCTTACAACACCGAGTGCAGCCGTGCGTTGCTACCTTTCCAACCTTGTTGAGTAACGTATCAGTTCTTGAATAGCCGTATATCAGAAGAGACGGACTTTAGAATAGACAAGAACGTGATCAAGTTACCAAGGTTACAGGTTAATCCGATTTCAACCAAAGATGGTTTCAATCTCCTACCTGTGCTTCCCAACTCTCAAAAAAAGTCTTTATAGTCGTAGGGAGTTCCCAGAGGAGCTGCAACCTATAGAGGATGACTATACCACAACAAGCATTCACCGAAGTGAAAAGAGTTTACGCTACCTTCCCTAAGGACCTTCACGTATGCTTGATGCTTGCGGTATTTGTCCGTAGACACCTCTATTTATAGCACTCAATAAGATAGGTTGCTTTGAAATAAAGCAATCAATTACTTGTCCCACAAGTTAAGGAAACCTTAAACTTGACAACCAAGTAATAGAGATTAATCTCAATTGGAATTCTTTTTATCATTATCTGCCAAGTGTTTTGTTAGCTCAAAAACACTTCAAGATAGAAATCCAACAGACCAGAGATAATCTTATCTTATTGACTCATTGAGGATCGTTAGATGGAACACAAAAGAGTTTATGTTTTACACAAGTCCATCTAAGAGATAAAGGAGTTTGGAATTTGACTCAGAGTGAAATTCTAAGAGAATCTTCACTAAATCCGACACCAGCAAGATGACTACCGTCAGGTTCACGTACTGGTACGCGAATAAAATAGCCATCTTGAACTCAGGGAATTTCCGAGTTTCTGGTACGCAAACCGATTCGTGAACCGTGCGCCTGTCAGATTTCGTCAAATCTGGATTCCGCTGGAAGTACTGGGCTGAGCCAAAACTTAGACGTGTGTACGTCCTCAGCTGTGATCCATGGACTCTTTGCTCAAGAGTACTCCTTTATATTCATCCATATCCAACTAACAGTTTGCAAGCAAACCATTGCAATGGACACATGGCACCGAATATGTCTCATTCATTCTTGTACTCACAATATTTGTGGGATCAAACACTGGTCATGACACAAGGCCACGTTACACAAGAATACGATCTCAATCGCTATAATCACTACTAAAGTAGTCGACTATTTCGAAAGAATAGATGAAGTAGAAATAGAAGAATATCCATAAAGTCATAACTCCTACTAACATTTTGTCGATGAAGAATAATTGATGTCTTCTTTGTCTTCACAGTCTTTGTCTTCAAGTCTCTACTACTTTGTCTATATCCCAATTCCGAAATCTAAACTCTAGTAGGCTAAATCAAGAATTGAGTTTTGACACCTAAAACTGACAACTAGCTTGACATACCAACGCTAGTGGGTTTGACCGGACAATGCCCTCACAATCTCCCCCTTTGTCATTTTTAGTGACAAAACCAATTTTCATATGGATTTAAATAATATACAATGAAGTATTAACCAGATGTAGTTCTTGATTTCTTGAATTCTTCAACTTCTCCTTTGAGTCTTGATGTGTTCATTAAACTCTTGTTGATGAATCCGTAGTCAGCAGTCACAACATATCAGCTCAAACAACCATAAAGGTACGCTTAAGCCTACGTGGGTTTAGTATGCTCATCCCACATGTTGTTTCTGCGTAAGAGTAAGAATCTGAGCAAACTTTGAAGTTGGTGTATCAGAACTTCTAAAGTGATTCTTCTCATTCTTGATACGAAGCTTAATCTCAGCTTTAATTACTCCCCCTTACTTGATACTTTATGAAAAGCACAACAAGTAAGCACATGATGTTCTCCCCCTATGGTTATGCAACCACAAGAACAAGAACCATATGTATTCTCCCCCTATTTGTCACAAAAATATGACAAAGTAGTTTGAGACTAGGGTTTCATACACCTTGTGATAACAGGTGAAGCCAAGTACTCGCATATCAAGTGTAAAGATGGTATACTTAGGTAATCTGAACAAAAAGATTCCTGAGTTCTCACCTTATGGAGAAATAAAGATACACTTTCTCCCAATATTCCACATCCACGCTCCCCAAAAAGATTTGTTATTAAGCGCAAGTTCAAAAAAGAACTCTCCCCCGTGTGGTGTTATTCAATAAAGAACAACTGACAAAGACTAACATGGACAAGCACAATTGAATGTTATCCAGTTTTGCTTTGTTAATAATCTCTTTTCCTTAGCCAATTTTTTTCGGAAAAAGAGTTATATGATTCTGAGTTTGGGAAAACCCTAAAAACCATATAATCAAAAGTTTCTTAGTCGTGAGAAAAAGCATAACTTTTGTAAATAGACACAGCTTTACGTCACTACCGAAGCAATGGAAAAAACTATGTTTTGCAATAAGATTGAGGACAAATCAAGTATTGCAAACATCATTAATAACATCTAAAAAGAACTTTTATTAATGAAATAAAGTAGTACATGCTTGAAAAACTCTAAAAAGCATGAAAGGCAAACTACTAAATCATATGAAGACACGAATAAAGTTGTATGACCTCAACTTTTGCCTTCATCATCTCGAGATATGACCTCATCAAAGAAGTCATCTATGATATGCCTATTCCTAGCTTCCTCTTCAGAAAGACCAGTTAGAGCACGTAACAATGATGTATACTGAGCATAGATTTTCCTGAAGCGTTTGGCTTTGTCTTCATGGAATAA
>JAJJMA010139175.1:0-14151 GCA_023529015.1 Papaver nudicaule
GAACCGTTGTAGACAACCACGATCCTGCTAGTTAAAGCAAAACTGTATTAAACCAAAAATACATCTGAATGCCCACAGGCAGCAAAAGGATATCTTATGTAAAATACCTCTCCATCAAAAATCTGGCTGGCAACATGATCTGTAAAAGTATGTATAACAGACGTACAGTCTTCAGCAGGTACGTTGTTCTCAGCTACCGCAGAATTATGGGATACTTTGCACGGATGACTAACCGGCGATGGAAATATAGATGCCCCATTCACTGTACCTTTGATCAGGTCAGTTGTGTCCACCTGAAGTGCATGGGGTTGAAAACAAAGTAATTCTAACGGTGATAATCCTTCGTGGGACAGATGAGCGCATTAGCATTCAAAACTTCAAAAATGGGCGAGCCATCTATGCCAGAACGAGTACTTGTACTGCCACTATGGCTCTGTGGATTATGGTGTTCAGCAGGCATTTCCAAAAACCGGTGTTGGTCATGTAAGATATCTTCTTCATTAACATATAATTCATCTTCCACGTCGGTGTTGAAGATTTCAGAACATTGCTCAATAATGTTAACAACACCCTGGTGGCATTTTAGATCTTGAATATCACCACACAAAATAACCATTCCTTATAAACAAGCGAGAAAAACATCGGATCAGGAAAACGCAATCAATTAGGTGGTGGGTGAGTATCCCAGTATTATTAGGGATGTACCTTTTAAAGACAACAACCCTTCAAGACAGCAAACTTCAACGGGATCATCAACTTCTCTGCAATCATTCTCCACTACTGATTGAACGAGATCATCGCTGAATTTGACAGCTTTAAGTTTCATTTTCTTCTTCCTTAGACAATAGGGATTAAGCTCGGATTCTTCCTACGACCGGACTGTCCAAGCCTATCTAAACGACTCCTAATTTTACTGAATCATCTTAGTCAAAAATAAAATCAAGCAAGAAATTTAAAATAAAACATATCGTTTAACCCATGAGAGATAGATTTACATACTTTGATCTATGATTCTTTACAGGCATCACAATATCAGCCTCTGAATGGAGTCGTAAATTCAACAAATACATAACCTGAATTTTCCTCAATATTTATACTACAAAACAACAATCAACCAACCACCCTGCAGTTGAGTTTAATAGAAGAACAATACAACAGACAAGCCAATTGCTAATTGGATGAAGCCAAACATAAACTCAACTGTAGCAAAATTTACCTTATTCGCAAGATCCATCAACAAAAACTCAGCCTGTTCCATCCACATAATAGCTTTGGGAACCAAAGTAAAATGTACGAGAAGGAGAAGCAATCTTGAGGCCGGGATTTGTTTCAGTTCAACAATAAGAGAAATAAATAACCGAGATCGGCTTCAGTGGCGTATGCGATTTCGCCAGGTGATACTTAAAATGCTGTTAAAGAAATGTACATCCCACTAATGATTGAACGGCCATCCAACATAACAGAGGAGTAAACGATGTCGGAACCAAGGGAAATAACAAAGATGATTGTTTTCAAAAATATATACGGCCGATACGACGCAAAAAAAAAATCAAACACGACAACTATGACGTGTAATGTGCCGAACAATTTATTAAACGGTCGACTGGTAGTATTTTAAAACCTCATACGGATTACAAACAACATAAGAATTAATGAAAAAATTGGGAGACATATAATACGGTTAGGCAAACGTCCGGCGAGGTATACTTACGACGGCAAAAAATGGATTTCCTACTGGAACATCCGTTCAACAATGACTGTACGAAAACGATAGCAAACAAGGCTACAACATTCTCCCGATTAATCAACAATAGCTCCGTTGCTCAGGTGAGAGTTAATCATCTCTCAAATACCGTCTATCCTCTGGATAATCACAACATTATCTACACGAACAGTATGATTTATTCTGGAGAAGGTTAACAGTTCAGAAGATGAATTTCAAATGCCATGACAAAGGCCTTATAAAGAGATGAAAGGGACAGGGATAACAGGTAGTCTCAACGCTAATCTGTTTGGAAATTCCCTCTAGATTATTGGTGTAACCTAAGCCGAAGCAGTTTTTCTTCAAACCCTAACATTTTAATCGAAATAGAGGGTTGTGGCTACTGTTCATCTATGGGCTGAGCAGGAGAAAAAACTTAGGAATTTGTGGGCTGAAAGAAGTAGGGCTGAAAAAGAGAAAAAATAGGCTGGTTAAACGAATTCTCTTCCAAATATTAGAATTTACAAGGATTTCGATCCCCAACCTCACCTGAGGGAGGAGGCTTGAGAGTTGAGAACCACTAGACCACATGATGTGGCATAAGAACCAGACAGCCACAGACAAATTAAAAATATATTAACGATTCAACTAGTAAACTAACCAACCATAGTAGTAGTTATTGTTATCTTCAAATACTACGACTACTGAACAACATGATCATGGGCGCCAAAACTATGTAAATGTAGACAATCTGACTTTAATCGGACATTATAATAAATGTAAAAGGAATCCAATCATGTTTTCCATAAAAGGATGTGTTGTCTACTTGTCTTAATCATTCAATTAATTGATTAGTTAACCAAAGTGGGTTTAGGCCGGGGGCGAATCCAGCGTATTATAAGGGTGTGCAATTGCACCCCTTTGTTTTTCTCAAATCTTTATTAGGTGTCATTTTCTTACATGTCAATTTGTTTTTTTAACCTTATTTGCACTCCTATAAAAAATTTAGTTGCATCCCCTTGCTTTTTCTCCCTCATTTGCTTCAATATTACCAAAAATCAAACTAACTTTTTTATCTGCACCCCCTCTCATGAAATCCTAGATTCGCCCCTGGTTTAGGCTTAGTCTTTCTCCTAGCAGATGCTAGTAGTTGAAGTAGTAGCAAGATTGAAGCGTTGAATGGTTCTGCGTTCAAAAAGTGGAGAAAACAAAAAACGCTGAATGGTTTAGCCCTAAAGAATACTCTACAGAATCTTATTAAATCTATCTTTTGTATTAATCAATTGAACTCATCCAACAGCCCAAAATTTTTAGGCGCTGAATGGTTCAGCGTTTTGTCATCCAATCTCTCCAAACCATAAGAATCCCTTTAGACTACTATACTAAGCCTCTAGGCGGGATAGAATCTTTTCGTTACGCTCAAACTAATCGTCGCCTAAAAGGAGATACTTTTTGACAAATTCCCTAGACATGTCAAACTTGGCAATGCTGTCACCAGCAGTCCAGCAGCATTATAGTAAGTACATTTTGATTTAGAATAAGAGAAAATGACGTCAAAAATGTGACGACACTTAAATTCCAGATCGAAAAGCAGGTAACGCGGAAGATGGTTTTTAGAATATTTTGGAATCATCATGAATTAGCAAGTCATAAATATTGGGAAACTCTATCCTTGGCTACCCAATCAGGAAGATTTCCCATTTTTTCTTTTTCCTTTTTTTGAAAAAATTTTCATCTTCAAAAGTACCCATTTTTGAACTTTCTGCTCAAACTTGGATTTCCTAAGAAGATGGAGAGAAAAGATAGCATTGAGAATGATTGGGATATTCAAAAGCCATCCATGGTATTGGATGAGCTGACCCAAGCAAAAAGGCTAGTAGAACAACTACAAAATCATGTCATGGATTCTCCTTCGGCTACTACTACTAGCAAAGAGTTAATGACAAAAATCTTATCTTCCTATAGATCCTCACTTTCCATGTTGAATGGGGTCAAGTTAGCAGGAGCTGAAAATTCTGACACTTCCATGCTGAATGGGGTCAAGTTAGAAGGTGGTGAAACCTCTCTATCCATGTTGAACGGGGTCAAGTTAGAGGGTGGTGAGAACTCGTCCGGAATCAAATTAGAAGGTGGCGATCCACTTAAAATGACAGCATCCACGACGGCGAACGTTCCAACTGACTCACCTCGATCCTCTAGTGGAACCCTTGGAAATCATGACTACTCGGATCTCAAAAACAAGCAGTCTAAAATAAGGTATACATTTTCATTTCTACATATACATACTATTCGAAACCAAATACCAATGGAACTATAATTGAATGTTATGCATGAGTTTCATCCTATATACGTATTTGATTACAGAAAATGCCAACCAAGATGGAAGGAACAAGTACGCGTTTGCGAACGCTCCGGGCTCCAAGGACCCCTAGATGATGGATACAGTTGGAGGAAATATGGACAGAAAGACATTTTCGGAGCCGAGCATCCAAGGTGAGTTCTACTTCTGCCTACATGTATAGTTGAAGAGTTTTTAGCAGCTTTGTTGCCAAGTTTTGGCCAAGTCAATAAGTTAGCACCAAAAGCTTTGGTTGAATTTACATGTGCACAATTGCAGGTATAGATTTTTTATTTATTTTTTTAAATCTGCAACTTCAAGCTACAGGTAATTTCTACTTTTTTGTACCAGTCCCAAGTCCAACTATTCTAATTAGAATCTTGTTTACATGAGATATGAAATAAAAAGTAGAAACAACGTCATATTGCATTACTATTCTCACCAGTAGTTGGATTAAGCATCGGCACCTGGGTCATTAATGACACCCAAGAAATCGTCTTTTATGGTGCCAATGCAAAAAAACTCTGTAGCATCCACTCGAGTTCCAATAATCTTTAGCCTTACTTCACTATCCTTTTGAATTCTAACGGATCCATCTGAAGTTGTATAATTTGGGACATCTCCAGACTGGAATTCCATATCATCTGGTATCAAATGGTTCGATACAAATATTTGAACAGGACCAGCTTCAGCGAAAAACCCCATCTTATTAACCATGGTAACCGCAGCTTCAAGTATCTCCCCTTTAAAAGGTCTGAAAACTACACACTGATACTTGACGGGAAACGTCACAAACCCTGTACCGTCGCGGATTAGGCCTTTCCCAACATTATCAACCCCTGTTATTGCCACCACAAACCCGTGACGGCCACTGCAAATATATAGGAGAAAACGAAATAAGCATTTACGGGTGTGTGTGTGTGTGAACGTTTATGTGAGACAATGAATTAAGATGAGATGAATACCTGCAAGTGCCTTCCACATCTTTCATAAGCTTTGCAACTAACTTATCGCGTAGGTTTGGGCCGAAATGGTGAGGATGCAGTTGCATATTCCTTTCCAGCACTATGTGAAAAAACATCTTTGACTTGTTTTTTTTTCCTTGAAATCTACCTCAGGAACTTACCTTTGCAAACAAAATATTTCTAGCTTGAACAATTCTGGACACCAATATGATAGACAAACAATAGATAGATTGACAATAAAAACTTAAAACTTTATTGCTTTAGAGTAAGAATTCTACTTCAAGCCCTAGGTGTTGTGTCTTTCTACTATTCTCTCCCTATGGCCTGTACAGGTATTCACTCATCTGTACCCTCCTTTTATAGGTTAGAGCCCCGCCTATATTTTAGTCATTCTAAGAATGGAAACTGTAATAAACTTCTAAATATAGAATCCTAACTATTCCTCCTAGGAATAAAAATCTATTTCCAGAAATTACTAGGACTTGTATGTGAATGTGAACATGGGTATAGGGAGATCCACAATGAAGAAATTGTTAACTCTTCTTATTATTCCAGCAACTTCTTCTTATTCGTGTATGTTCTTATGTAAATTTTGGTTGTTGCAATTTTTCAGAGCCTATTTCAGATGTACTCATAGGATTGCTCAAGCGTGTTTAGCTAACAAACAAGTTCAACGATCAGATGGAGACCCGTCCATCTTCGACGTTACGTATCAAGGACTGCACACTTGTAATCAAGCTTCGTCGACACAAATAATACCAGGGCAGACTCAAAATAAACTAGAGGATCAAAAACTGAAAACTCCACCAGAAACTCTTTTGAATTTCAAAACAGGTTGTCATGTCAAAGTAGAAGACTTTAACTCTTTGATAGAACCCAAATCTACTTCATTCTCATTACCTTCTGCTTCAACACCTAATTCCAAAGCCTCAAAGAAAGCAAAGAGTACAGTTATTTTCTCTTCGTCCGAACTGCATAATCATTCCATACCTCCCTATACATCTCCTACAACTTCAGATTCCAGTTTCTTTCCTCATGCTATGAACAATTTTGGAGGGGGGCAGAATTTACAATCTGATCATAATGAGTTTGCTTCAGCTACGACTTCCTGTATCAACTCTCCAAGTCAAGACTTCGGTTTGGATTTCTTTGTTAATTTTTGATTCAAACGTTCCATTTAATCATTAGGAATGGTGGTGTGTCCAATTGTTTTCTTGTATCAACTGACAACGAAATTTTTCTACTGCTAATGAGTATGACGTCTCAGTGGTTTTTACCCTTGTAACAAACCATAAGTGCATAATATTGGTTATGACTTTTGTCAGAGGGAGAGCATATAGTGATTTGAAGAGAGAGCCTGATCCCCAGTTAAGGCCAGGCCAGGTGCAGGCATCCAACTGTCCAAGCACAGTTTCAAATACGATGAATCTAGTTACCTTACGCCTGGCTAGCTCAATAGGATCCATATACCAGCGTGGTTTGCAATTTTGCCTAAGTTGCTATATTCCAACTTAAAAATGGCCTTCAAGCTAACTTGGCCTCAGAAACTATCTCCACACTGAAAGGTCTAAAATCGTCAGGAAATGTAGGCTGTTTACGCTGAAGTTATGAAGGTTTAACTAATCCCTCAACATCTAGCAGGAGTGACGTCTGCGTAGTCCATTGTTCCATAAGGTTGGAACAATTCTGCATAAAATCCCTTCTTTCTCTTAGGATTACAACCCATGTCCTTGCAGAGCTGATCATTGTACCAAATGTGCAGCACAGCAATACAAGATCTCCGATAGTGCTTCCCAGAATACTGTTTCATGTATCTTTCCCATTTAAGCACATCCTTTTCCATCTCCATCATACTCGGCAACTTGAATCCGTTATCAAGAAGATGTGCTAACCACCGGCACATCATTTCTGACGTATACAGATTTGAGCCACTTCCAGGATACCCAATTATGGCCAGCTGTGGAATTCGCGGATGAATACACCCTCTGCACACACAGAATCTCCTTATACACTCGTTTAAAAAAAAAGAAATTGAATGTTACGAACAAATCTATACAACTGCCGAGTCCCAATTACTGAAGCTAATAAGTAATACCTGTATAACGGAACCGAGAAGTCTGAGGAACCTATAATGCATCTTTGAAATATTGGTGACTTGAAGATGCTTTTCAGCTTTTCGTCACCCTTATAACCAGTTGCAAGGATCACCACATCAGTTTCTAGAAGTGCCCTTGCATCATCGTCAAGGATCAACCCATTATCGGTAAAGCTAAACCCATTTGACTTCTTTGGCATAATGCTTCCTTCTTCCACTCTGTCGTAAAAGGAATCGGGCAGCCTTGCGACCAAGCAAGAAGAGAGTTCTTGTGAGAAACTATGTTCTGGTGTCATATTGTATTTCTTCAGGGGAAGTTTAGATTTGATATAGCTCTCGGCAAATTTTGAAGCTCCCCATCTCTTAGCAAAAAAATTAGAAGCTGCTATTAAAATTGTCATAATGTAGTGACGTAATTAGGAATAAACTGATATAAGTCTATTACCAGAGGTGAAACCGTGAAAGTAACGTTGCTAAGAGACCAAGGATTAGCCCTTCACCAGGTTTATGAACCATCAGCTCAGCGAAACGGTTAAGTATAGCGAACCAAGAGAGACGCCCCATGGACGATTATCAGGTAGGTACCAATCCTTGGTCCAAGGTGTGGTGGTATAAATGCATAACTCGAGTGTCCAGTTGTCAAATTAATATAATCATCGTGTTTTGGATTCACCAACTTCAGAGTTGAATCACAAAGTCACAACTGATCTTTCCTTATATTTCGTGAACACTCGACCAGGTAACTGACGCAGACGAGCATACAATGGCCTATTTGGAGGTCAAAGACCCGCCATACTGTCAAGACAAGTAGCTTATGCCGAAGAACAGAGCTATTATTTTTTAGCTATTATTTTTTTTTTTTGATGCAAACCGAAGAACAGAGCTACTTAGGGACTAGTGCCCCGTTAGTTTTTTCTAAATGACAGATTTAGCCTTAGAGAATTATAACAACCTTAGATGCAAACTCTGGACACGAAAATAACCAAAAATGGTTCTTGGATGACAACATATTGGACCGCACTGTAAATGGGAAATGGCACATCTACTCACATCTGTAAATCTAGTTAATGATCCGACTGACAACCACCACTTGAACCCACATTAAATTCTCTAGTTTATGATCTGATTGACATTGTACCAAACATTGGAGGTATGCCTCTTTTGAACTCTATTTTTATCAAGAAATTGTGAATGTTACCACCTTGACTAGCGAGATATGTTCCCACAACATCATCTATACTCACCAGGTACAGTGGTACCCAAACAGCTGCACCCTTTATAACCACCAGGATGAAACTCTTGAACACTTGTTCTTAACAGGGTCTTTTGCTAGATGTGTTTGGTTCTGCTCTGAGGTTAACCCATTCCCACCGGGCTACAATACAATGTTACTAAGGAACTGTGGTTAGATAACTTTTTAAAACATCAGAAAATTAGCAGTAATGATAACCACACAAGGCAGATAACCAACCTTACTGGTCAAGCGAAACTCAGAACCTTACGGTTCAATCAAAATCAAGTTTGCAGGACCTCTAAAAAATGAAAGGAATTGCTCGAAGTGGAGGTTGAAGCAGTAAAAAAGGCAACCAGATGGGTTCAGACGACACTGGGAGAAACCAAAGTTCATATGGAATTAGCCGCTGTTAATTTTCAATGGAGAAAAGAACGGGCCGGCAAGCATATTCTAGGCTTAAGAACATTAGCTATTTTAAACTCACAACTGGAGACTATGTTGTTAAGCTTTCATCATGTTATCAAGAGTACTAACCAGACAGCAATTGCATCGGTCCAAGCACCCAATGCACCCTGCTACCAAGCATCAACACCTCCAAACTATTTATTTGACAAACTTAACATGGATATGATGCTAGCAATTAATATTTTCCTATACGAAAAAGAGGAATGTGTATTTCCAATATACATCATCGTAGATTTTTAAGAAGAAATGCTACAAGATCTCCGCAGAATGCTATATACATACACTACGTTTACAGCAACCACCAAACTGTATCCAAAATTGGTGCAAGCCAAGTCAAATCAATGGCATATTAAGTTACCAACAACAAAACTTGAAAAGCTTAAGAATGTTGTTTTTTTCAAAGATCATCAGAATTTTGGTTAGAGCAACAATGACACTAATTTAATGACGCAAGGTTAAATTTTCTATGATATTATTAGATGTGCCAAAGTTGCGATGGTTACCATCGGCTACGTTTGAAAGTCGGAAGCCATGGTTAGGGAGCTGATGGATCAGATTAGTTTCAAGTAAGGTAGCAAAGCTCTTTCCGGGAACTTCAATGTAGATGAATGATATATTCTGCATACCTTTCTTTGAACGATGAGCACGAACTCGGCCTCCAAGATCATCCGTCTGATCAAAAACACAAAATGCAAAACTATACATTAAGGGCAAATTCCTGTCAACAAGGGAGATTTTGTAGACCATGATAAACATAGAATCAAGAAAGTTACACTATACGGTGGTGGGAATTTTTGAATTTACATAGTGAGTGATTGCTCAAATAAAATGAGAGAGGATGGAAAACAGGTTTGTGAGCCACAAAAACAAAATTTACCTCTCCAACATATAAATTCCCGTCGGGTTCGAACAGCACATAAACACATGACGAACCAATCACTGATGGAGGTGGCTGTTCTCTGTTAGCAATAGTAGTACACATCACTTCTTCAGGTTCTGATAGATTCCTTTCCTTGCAGAGCTCGATCAACTTCTTCCGACAAATTATGGCAACAACAGTTGCAACTTCTTTACGTAAGATTTCTACAGGATGCAGAGTGTCACTCTTGGACTTCAAGGATTCCACTGTGAGAGTACTTGATCGATCTTCAGCTTCGATGATCAACTCTTTTACAGAACTGGAACTCTGATGTTGTACCTCTGTTAAATTTTCCTTTAAACTCAAATCCTTTCCACTGAGTGAGAGGTATAACTCTCCAGCTCTCTGGATCATTGCTTCAGGAATTCCTTCTTTTAGGGCTGTTTCAAAAGCAAGACTTTCTCTACAAATCCCGTCTATCAATTTCCATGTCGGTTTTGGATGCCCATCAACGATCTCACTACCCATTGCCTTGAATACAGTATTATTTGTTCTCAACGGTAAATCGAAAATGCTATGCAAGTGGGTGGAGACAATACCCAAGCAACCAATGTCATCAAGAGTCTCAATAATGCTTCCAGCAATACAGGTCCCTTTTGCCATTTCAGTTCCCCTACAAATTTCATCCACGAGAACAAGGCTTTTTGACGTGGCTCCGGAGATTATAGAACGAATCTCAGACATTTCAATCTGAAAGATTGTGCAACTTCAGTTAAACAAAAGAATTGTTTAAAATAACAAACAAACTGGTGAACGTATGCGCTCAATATGAAATAGGAATGGCTCGAACGAGGAAAAAAAGTAAGGAAAATAAAAAACAATAGTCTCACCTGAAATGAACTTTTCCCATCTGCAGGACTATCATATGATTTCATGTGAAGCATTATAGAATCAAAATGTGGAATTAACGCGAACTCAGCTGGCACCATCAATCCACATATCCCAAGCAACGCCACTGTGCAAATTGAACGTAGCAAACTTGATTTGCCACCGCCATTTGGCCCAGTGAGAAGAAACAAGGATTCCATTTCCACCGTATTACGTGTTGCGCAGCCATGCACAGCCTCGAACCAGTAAGGTGATAAGCCTGATATTTTCATCTTATTGGATCCATCTCCCGAGCTTTTATCCTACATAATCAACATTTAAGAATGTGAAGGTAAGCTCTGCTTGGTGTCCATGAAAACTTTCAGGATGCAAAGACGACGAAAAATGCCTTTATCTCTAAGGGAGGAATTGAGAGCAGCTAAATATCAGTCAATAGCTTGGTACCAGGAATATGGTACCTTTGTTTTAAGGAACTCGACTAAGGATGGAAAAACCCATTTCCTTCTTCTACCTTCACTGCACAAATAGCCAACGATCAAGATCACGATCAAGATGTACAAATTGACAAGGATGCAAAGGTAAACAATGGCATGCAGTTAACAATTAGTATGATTAGAAAATTCAACTGCACAAATAATTGTGGCAATACAAACCAATGCATATGATTAAAACGATTTAGAAACAAAGCGCGAGTAAATTTAATCATTAAGAATATACACAGTAAAGAATACAAAGCAAAACTAGAATGAACAATAGATGAGGGATGGACTAACTAACAACATCTCTGGTAAAATCTTTAGAATCAGAAGTCTAACCTCACGTGAGAGAATAGTGCCTTTGAGATGACAAGCATCATGGAAGTGAATACAAGAATATTTAGTTTAGTTTGCAACTCCACAGAAAGATCCCTCAGTAAATCCAACACCCTAACCTTCGCCTTAGAACCTGCCTCATGGTACCTGAAGCAGCAACGACGTCAGTAGCTTATTATAGAAACTTAAATTTGCAACTTCAAGGATACTTTTTATGTCAACTCATAATATATTTTTTATTAAAAAAATACCTATTTAGAGCATCCTCGACTTTTGTGGTGGTAAACCACTCCTCTCCAACCTTTTTCCCTTTCGAATCTTTAGCAGGTCTAAGCTGCTTGATTTGTTCTTCCCCAGGGGTACCACCCCATACAGCAGGTGTAAAACGCTTACCCTTGAACCAAACTGCGTCATGTTCTCTAGCATACACTATTTCACCTTTCGGACCACCAAGTGGGGCAGATGTAGCTTTTATTCTCGATATTATCGGAAGGAAGTCTTCTGTTATCTGTAATAATAAGATTGAAGCAAAATAAGCATAATTTGGATCGAGTTCCGAAGTTTTAATGTCAACCTGTAAGATTTTTGAAACATTTCTTGACAGAATAATTTGGCGTAGATATAAAGCAGAATAAGTTAGACCTGTATCGTGCATCACATGTAAACCAATAGCTGCTCAGCATGTTAGTCGCATTAAAGCACATATATTTGTATCTATATATGCGTGTATATGCATATAGTTGCAATTACTCAACAAGAGAGAAAAAAAAAAGCTGTTAGAACAAGTGTAGTGATGAGTTGAAGTTCTTAAGAACCTACGGCTACAGATAAGGCCTCAGCTGCTGTCTCCACTTCCTCAAAAACTTCTTCTGCATGGATCCTCTTCACACGACCTTTCCACGAAGACTCCATAGCCTCAAAAAAATCACTCGGAATCACAGGAAAAGAGCTTATGTTTTGATCACTTTCACCATCCAAAGAGATCACTTTGGCAATCTTCTCAGAAACCCATTTGCATTCGCTCACCTATAAGTAGACAAAAGAATAACTTGAAAACTGATATGATTTAATCTTGAGGATAATTATAACGACAAGCTGACCATTCTATTTAATTTGACCTTAGGGACTGAAACTGGAGACTTAATATGCATGTGCAGAAAATCAACATATGCATGTGCTGCACCTGCACTCAAGCAAGGGGACAGCTATCTACTTACATTGCTGCACCAAAAGAAGACAACAACAGAAACCAATAGCAAAAAGTATTTCACATGTTACAAACAATAACAATAATTGTTATTGGCGGGTAAGCCTAGGAAGTGTGCATGCATACATCCCTAACAATATTTTTCCCACTAAAATAACTTGCAGCGCATCATGCAAAAGATAACTCACTCGTTTTAGTGAACCTCAAACTCACTGTATACTCTAGCTTATCCAGTAACCCATTCACTTACACATGCATGGTTATAAACTAACAATACAAGTTAATATAGAAGTCAAAAAGCGCATGCCGCTAACCATGGTCCCATGTTCAATTTTCAGACCAGTTGCCACCCAGGTCGGATCCAGCAACAATTTAAGAATGATATCAAGCTCGGAGTTTCTGTGCATCTGCAAAATATCATCCACTAAATTCTTGATTTTGCAGAACTCTATATGATTAGCTTCCCTCGATTCAAGCAGTTTCACAAGCTGCAGAAGTAAACCAAAATTACGGAATAAGCCATAGAATTAAAAAAAAAAACACAGAAAGTGATTAGTCTTGAACATAGCAAGCATAGAAGAGCCCTGGAAATAACTCATTACAAGCTTCAGAAAAAGGTAGCAGGGTTAAATTTATTCTCAATGAAACGCCTTGCACATCCAATACTAAAATTTACTGTAGGGAAGCTAACTATACTATAGTTGTATCTTGTATATCACCAAGGCGAACTTCAACGGGTACAAACTACCTGAACAGAAATGCCATAAGGATACATTTTGGTACAAGATAATAATGAGTACGGTCAATCAAGTACCGAGTCTGAGGGCTTATGTTGACCAATTGTGACATGAAAAGTACCAAGCTCATACAGCATTTTTCTATAGCAAAGGTTTAATATTCTCAAAGCCTACGAATTGGAAGGAGCATACATGAAATGTTCCAATAAACATAAAAGTGAAATCTCTCGAACAGTGCGACTCGAACATATGTGACAAATAATAGCCATCCAGATGTGTTAAGAAAATAAGATGCAGCAGAGATGCAATTTTAAATACAAATTATATGTATTGTTGTACTGGGGAAAAAAATGGTAAAGACACATTTTAAAACATTCTAAAATAAACCAGATCAAAATGTGAGGCACCAAAATGTTCTTCAACTACCCATAGTACAAAGACATTATGGCTGAAGCATTCTGGAATTGTTAACCATGTCGAGGATTGGGTAGAAAACAAGCTAAATACAATCAATTGACACCCATTGTCGTAAATTTTAATAGTTGATTGTGTAAGTGATGATTGTTGGAGAAATCATCACCTACAGAAACTAGCACAACGAAGCTTAGGAATGATCATATAGTAAAGATGATACAACCTTTGCAGGAGATTCACACGTAAACTCAGGAATTGAACAAGCGACAGTGCTCATAAGCTTGCATGCCTCTGCCAAGGAAAAGACAGGTCTTAATATTTCTAGATTCAGCTGTGCATGCATTGACTAAAGAATATCGATGTGTAAAAAAAAGGTCAGAAATAGATAGGGAAAAGCCAAATGACTACCTTGAATTGCTGATGCAATTGCATATG
>JAJJMA010139187.1:0-22239 GCA_023529015.1 Papaver nudicaule
GACCATAGAGGTACGTTATCACGTACCTGTGCTTCCCAACTCTCAAGAGAAGTCTTTATAGTCGTTAGGTAAATCCCACAGAGGAACTGCTACCTAATGGAGGATGACTATACCACAACAAGCTTACACCGAAGTGCAAAGAGTTTACGATCAATTCGACAGAGAAACTTCACGTATTCTTGATGCTTGTGGTTTTCGTTCTTTAACCCTCTATTTATAGCACTCAATAAGATATGTTGCTTAGGAATAAAGCAACTAGTTTCTTAACCTACAAGTTAGCAATTGCTCGAGTAAACGAACCCGTTACTTGGCTTGCACACAAAGAAACCCTAGATTTATCTTAATTGGAAATCTTTTATCATTTATCCGCCAAGTGTTTTGTTAGCTCAAAAACACTTCAAGATAGATATCCAACAGACCAGAGATAATCTTTATCTTATTGACTCATTGATATTCGTTAGATGGACCACAAAAGATATTATGATAAGCGCAAGTTTAACGAAGAGATAAAGGAGTCAGATGTTTAACGAGCGTGAAATTCCAGAAGAAAATCCACGTGGACGGTTCGTGAACCGTCCGTCTGAATTCCGACCAAATTCATTGAATCCGATGTTCACGTACATGTACGTGTACAGGTCAACGTTTTGAGACACAAAGAAATTTTCGGTGCCACTGTTCACGAACCGGTTCGTGAACCGCCGTCGCTCATATTAGGGTTTAACTGATCCGCTGGAAGTTCTGGGCTGGGCCAGTACTTAGACGTGTTATTACGTCCTCAACTATAATCCACTGGACTCTACTCTAGAGTACTCCTTTAGATTCATCCGTTTCCTACATGTGATTTGCAAGCAAACCATTGCACTTGAAACAATATCGAATCTATATGATGCATCTTGTAACCTTAGTATTGTGGGAACAAATACTAACATAACTCATGGTTATGAAGACAAGAATACAAAATCTCAATCGCTATAACTCTACTAAAGTAGCCGACAATTTCAAAGATAGAATTAGTAAAATAAAATAATTTCCATGGAAGTCATAACTCCTACTAACCTTTTGTCGATGAAGAATATTCGTTGCCTTCTTTATATTCACTGTCTTCGTCTTCAAGGTCTCTACTACTTTGTCTATATCTCAATTTCGAAATCTAAACTCTAGCAGGCTAAATCAAGAATTGTGTTTTGACACCTAAAACTGACAACCAGCTTGACATACCAACGCTAGTGGGTTTGACCGGACAATGCCTAACAGACATAGTGTGCACTTCCTTTGTTGGTTTTGAAGATATAATGAAATTAGGGTTTTATCAACTCAAAAAAAGAAAACACGTCTTATAAAAACCTAGAAGAAGAGAAGAACACATGTAATGAAATAAAAATGTGATTAGGAAATCATGATTATGATTGTGTTTATGATTATGAAAACCAGATTTTTAATTAAGTGTAATGCAAAGGGTAACTTAGTACATTCCTCACTTTTTTGACATCCCATAGCCACTATCCCTAGATGGGTTTAAAATTTCATACGGCCAAATTATTGTCAATGGGACCAAATTCATCCAGGTTGAAAATCTAAATTCCTACGCGTCACCTATATTTTTCCAAACCCAAATTACATCAAAGATGCTCTAAACATTATTATAAAAGATTTTGAAAATCTTTTTATTTTGCATATTTTTTGTGGGACTAATTTCGTATAGTACATTCGTGTAATTTTCAAAATAGAATTCTTGGTTTTGTTGGAATTTGTTTTGATGTTTGTCTAAAAGATTTGATTCTAGAACAAAGTTTAGCATCAATAAATTGGTTTAGTAACCCTTAAAATCTTATTTTTGGATCTTAGACGAATACAAAATGAGCATAGATTATTCATCAAATAGTTGTTCACAAGTCCTTAATAGTATAAGTCGTTTGTGCTTCAAAAGTTCGATTTCAATTTGAAGAGATCGGTTTTTTGCTCAAGCAATCTATCACCAAAGGTAGACATCAATTGTTAAGCATAGAGATCAAATCCTTTGAAGAGACATCAAATTATTGGTATATGAAATCAATTCTATGTGAGCGTGATCAATTTCAACCTTAGGAAATCTATTTCAATAAGTAAGATATCGATTCTTAGCTTTGGAAATCAATCTCTCTAAAGAGAAATCGATTCCTTGGCTAAGGAAATCAATGTTTACCATCACCAATTGATACCCATACAGAGAGATCGATTCCTAACATAGGAAATCAATACCAAGCCCTAATAATCGATTCCTAGGATCAGTAATTGATTTCCATATAGAGAGATTGATACCTATCTTTGAAAATCGATTCCTAGTACTTAAAATTCGTTTCCTATCACTGTGATTGATTTCTTAGTTATGAAATCAAATACTAATTCATGTGATGGAACTTTAGTAATGACCTTACAATGCTTTGTGAATCAGAAGATCACAAGCAACATTGAATGGAAATAACTTCAGACACTATTTACCAATTAATGAACATGTCATTCACATATGAGTACGTAAATATAGTTCATTCATACAACTATTGATTAATACAAAGTTTCAAGAAACATTGTATAAGGTTCAATGTAACACAATAAAGTATAAGACTTCAAGTGTTAAGGTCATAAAACTTCAATAGAAGTCATTTAGCACGACCTCACAAATGATCAAGTTAGTTTACTATCATTCATTCAAGCATTAAGTTAATATATCTTTCAGCTCAAAGCAAAAGATAAGTTGGAATCGTGTGGTCTAGAGGACTAACCTTTTGTTGAAGAATAATGAGTACGTTGTTCTTCAATCATCTTCAAATCTTCAGTTGATCTTCTAGATGATATCAGCCATCTTCTACATCCTGCGTCTAACCTAATGAAGTCTAACTTTAGTAAACGTGTTCAAGTGATCACTAAATTATGACAATCAAGCTTGACATACCAACGCTTGATGGGGTCAACCGAGCATGGTCTAACAACATTATATATCAAGCCAGCTATACATTAGATCAAAGCACTACAATGCTAGAAATTTGTAGTTTTTTCTGGAATCTAGAAAAATACAACCACCTTAATGTCATGTTTTTGTGCAGTCTAGTAGATAGTCTTAGTTTTGGTTTTACTATCACATGCTATAGGTGAAATATACAACAACAGAGTCAAGGCACGCGAAAACTATGTTTCCGGCTGGATAAAAACCTAAGTTTCTGCCAATTGAATTTTTTTGGACCATTTTTGTATGTAATTCAGTGTATCTTAAGATATCTGAACTAAAATGTATTCACTGTGTACTTAGTTTCCGTAAACTTTTAATATGGAAGAAATTTAGTTCCTATTGCCAAATCATCATAGTGGTTTCTTTTTTTTTCCACCCTTAGGCCCCCTCCTATGGACTTTGGAAAATTCCTTAGTTTGCCATCCAGGTAGCCTGGCAAATGGCCAGTACCACTATGGTAACGGGATAAAATCTATTGAGCGAGATTGCTTCTCTTACTGGCGAGAGTAACAATCTCGCTCGCAATATAAACTACATCGCTCCATAGAGTTTAGCTATTTGTCTACATGCCAAGTCTCTCTCGCCTATAAATAAGAGCCTTTGGTTCACAATTCTATAAATCTCTGTTCACAATTCTTCCTTCAGTCTTTCTTCACTAAATTTCTTTCTTAATAGCTTCTCAGAGAACAAGAAACAAAAAAGGGGAATCATCATCCAATAGATGTCCACTAAGCAATCAGAACTGGACTCAGGATATAGTTGAGAAATTTGCAAATATCAGACAAAAAGATGGCCCCGATGTACCGGGTATACATAAT
This sequence comes from Papaver nudicaule, assembly GCA_023529015.1. Taxonomy (NCBI): domain Eukaryota; kingdom Viridiplantae; phylum Streptophyta; class Magnoliopsida; order Ranunculales; family Papaveraceae; genus Papaver; species Papaver nudicaule. The sequence continues at coordinate 3,802 of JAJJMA010139187.1, forward strand.
GAGCGTATATCTACAATTCCTTCGCATTCAAATTTTGCTCCGTTGAGAGGGGGCGGTCTGAGTTCAAAAATATTTACTACTATATTCTTTTTCCAATGAGATTCAAAGGCGCGTCAATCGATATCCTTGGTGGCGTTTCTATACTTGGGAGCGAAAAAATCACAGGCAATAAATTATCCACGTAATGGTAGAATGTTGGTGGAAAAATTACAAATATGTTATAATTTAGAGATTTTGAAGCCGGTGGTAAGTCTGTTATATTTTGGTTTCAAAACGTGCATACGTTAAAATAGGGAAACTTAGGATGTGCAAACTTTCAATTTAGATTTTCATTATGCAAAATTATTATGTATATTGGAGTTACGCCGCTTGAATTTTACATGTGAGTGAGATTTGGTTCCTTTCGACCAACTGAAATACAAAAATAAATGACACAAGCGACTTAAATTGTTTATAGATGACTGAAAGTTGGAGCCTGTCAGGCACAAAACACCATAATTTGGTGGAATAAATATGACTGGGTTGAAGCAATTTATGATGAGCTATGCCAACTGGATTGAAGATGGCAATAAACCTATTTTTGAACATTACAATGAGCTGGAAAGAGTGTTCATTTTATAGTTTTAGGCCAATGTTTTTTCCAAAAGCGATCTTAATGGTGAACTTTTTTGCCCCTAGAAGTTTTAGAAGATTTGATCTTGGCACCAACATTCTGACTAGGGAACTGTAACTTTAACTGATGTACATAACACTCGGTGACGCTTCAAAATGCGAATCAAGCTTCAATGGTTTTTTGGGAATCATGGAGGGAAGATAATATTTTGTTTTCAGTATTGGTGGTAAACCTACTTCCTTGCTAGTGAACCTTCTCTTGTCAAGTACTATAAAAAAATTCCTATCATAGAGAAGTACAAGACCGGTAATTGGAAGAGAAAACAAATGGAAGACGTTCAACACGTAGCATTTGTGCAAAGAATTCAACAACTGTGTAGATCAACCTTCAACATTGATGGGAACTCATATGCAGAAATGGCAGCGTATGAGGAGGAATATGTTCAGAAGATGGAAAGGAAAAGCTTGAGTCGGTTTGTGTTATAGTACTATTTTTGGAAAAAGGTGTTTGGTACTTCGGCGAAAGATTCACTTTTTAACTATTTGGCATCGGACGCATATGTATCCGCACACCTCCTTCGAGCGAGATTTCTTACACCGATTGGAGAGCTATAATACAATCCGTCACTTTGTGGCTACGCATGAAGAATTAATCGACGAGCCTGATTATGAGGCAGATTACCAACAGTGGTTTTCGAAAATTTGCTAAGCCTTCGTAGCTATGGATCCGACTAATATGGGTTAAATGGACATGACAACACTAGGTAAGTTACCAACTGCACTGGATTATCTCCCTTCGCAACCTCCATCACATAGCCCGACGATATACAGTTATTCTACTCAGACAGTTCTGACGATCGAGTATGCCACCATTTGTTTGGGATACACATACTCTTAATTCTAAAGGGGAGATAATTACGATTCCTACTACTTTTGAAGGTATGGAAAATACGTATTGAGGGATACCTGCTACCCCGAAGGAATATCAAAGGAATTTGAACGAATGTGATCCTTTTATCAAGCAGTTTCAGAATATGCATGGGTGAGGTTCGCCGAGTGAGGGCGGAAGGCATGATGTATAACATTAGTATTCCATAATCTGATGGAAGTAATAGAGGTCGAAGTGTACGAAGTGGAAATAATTGGTCGTACCAGGGGGGGGGGGGGTTCCACCCCTAATATCGTGGAAGAGACTCAACAACAAGATACTTTTGAAGGAGGCCAGGTTCTTATATCGTTGACTTTGTAGCAGCTCAAACCCAAATTTTACTCCCGGTTACTATGACGTTCAGGATGGAGCAGCTAAATTCCACATTCCTGATGTTTACATCGTCGACATCGATGCCCTTAGTAACCAAACTCTATATACCCCAGTTCCCACAATTGGTCAACCCGGATTCCAGCCATTTCGTCTTTTTTTCGGACCGATTTTTATTCAAGGGTATGAAGACAACAACACCCAAACTTTCTTCCGCATCGTCTTCACCATTATTTCTTCCTACCTAATCATCTTTACTTGAAACATCAACATCTCATGTACTTCTTCTCACCATCTTCGTCATGTCACCTTCAAACACAGATGAAAACACAACCAACATCACTACATATTCTCAACCTCACTATGAAATCACAACTACTTTTCCTTTTCAGAAAATTACACACTTCATATCTATTAAACTTGATGACACAAACTATCTGATATGGAAGAATCAGATGGAATTCATACTTGTAAGTACAGATTTATTTGGTTATGTTGATGGTATAAAACCACCATCTATAACCATTACAGAGGGTGAAAATGAGGTACCAAATCCTTCCTTTGCTAAGTGGAGAAAGTGGGATAGGTTCGTCAACAACGTGTTAAACACAAATTTTTCAGACTCCATATCTTGTTCTGTGTTGGGGTGTTTAACTTGTGATGATGTATGGACCTATCTTGCTAAGGAATTTACCGACTAGTTCTCTGTTCGTAGATCTATGCTTCATGGTCAACTACAAACACTAAGGAGAGGTGCTAAATCTCTTGCTGAGTTTCTTCAAGAGGTTAAAAGTATCTCTGGCAATATCGCTGCTATAAATGAGAAAGTTGATAATATTGAATTAGTGATGTATGTTTTAAATGGTTTGGGTCGTGATTATGATAACTTTGTTATCTCTGCTCAGAATCGTGAAACTCCCATTTCCTTTGCTGATTTGAAATCTAAGTTAATCACTCATGAGCAGTGGCTTAAGGACCAACATCTTGAATCTCTTGTTGCTCTTGAATCAGTAACCAACACTGCTTTCTTTACAAATCAATCTAACACCTCCTCCTCATCTTCAATACCTCCGCACCTTCTTACAACAACTACAACAACAACCGATCTACTTCTTATAGACCACCTTCTTCATATGTAGATTATTCTTCTGCTGATTGCCAAATCTAAACGAAAGGTTCATGGTGCTAGTAAATGTAGCTATAGGTACACTCAATCCAGAAATAGTGTTCCTAAACCCAAACCTCAGTCAAATACAACCATTCAGGTTAAAACTTCTTCTATTTCTGAACATACACTTTTTCCAGCAGCAACTTACTGGCTACCTGATTCTGCTGCCACTAGTCACATGACCTATGATATGTCAACACTGTCACCCCACCTTACACTGGTTCTGAGAAAGTTATGGTTGGTAATGGTCATCACATTCCTATATCTCTTATATGAGAATCTGTTCTACATACTTCTACAATGTCTTTTCATTTATCTAATGTTCTGTTTGTACCTCAACTCACTCAGAATCTTATCTATGTTGGTGTTTTACACAAGAGCACCATTGCACCATTGGGTTCTCTGCTTGGGGTTATGAGATATGTGATTTAAATACCAAACATGTAATAGCTGAGGGGGTCATTGATCATAACTTATACCCTATTTACACCACTCCATCAAATCACCATGCTAATCTGTCTATCACAGCTACTCCATCTGTTTGGCATCAAAGAATGGGTCATCCAACAAACAAAATCATCAATACCCTACACAAATCCAAACACATATCTCTTCTACCTGGTAAATTTGACCCTCTATGTGACTCCTGTCAACTTGGCAAGAGTAAGAGACTACCATTCTTCCCTTCACAAAGAGCATCTATTACACCTCTTGAACTCATCCGTTGTGACATCTGGGGGCCCTCACCTGAGTTATCTCACTTAGGAAACAGATACTACATTCTATTTGTGGATGATTATAGCAGATTTCACTGGATTTATCCAATGAGGATATAACAAAGAGTTTAGCATGTTTCAAGCACTTCAAGAGTATGAATGAAAATCTCTTTTCTGTCAGCATTAAGTTACTTCAATGTGATGGTGCCTTTGAGCTAATGAAAGGAACATTTAGAGCTTATTTGGATGAAGTGGGTATTGTTATCTCTTGCTCTTGTCCTCATACACAAGAACAAAATGGTGTTGCTGAGAGGAAACACAGGCATGTTAGAGAGGTTGGTAACACTTTGGCTTTTCAATCCTGCCTTCCTAATATGTTTTGATGTGATCCCTTTCTTGCAGCTACTTATCTCATTAACAGAACACCCAGCAAGCTACTTAACTTCACATCTCCATATGAGGTTCTGTTTTCTCAAAAACATGATTACTCATTTTAAAAAATCTTTGGTTGTACTTGCTACTCATATCTTGGTCCTTAGAAGAAAGATAAGTTAAGTCCTCAATCAGCTAAGTGCACATTTATTGGGTACAATCCACTCCACAAAGGGTACAAGTGTTTTGAAAACTCCACTGGGAAGATCTACATCTCTAGACATGTAGTATTTTATAAAACTTCCTTTCCCTTTTGTACCTTTTCTAAATCCACTGTTCAAAATTCAGTCACTCTACCTTTTCCTACAGCTGATCTTCAGTCATTACATGATGACACATCTTCAACTTCCTCTGAAGATCTTGCTAATGACATCATTGAAGTCCCTACTGTTGTTACAACTTGTTCTCAAGATCAACCACCAACAAACACTATGGTCACTAGACTTAAAGATTGTATAGTCAAACCAAAGTATTTACCTGACTATGTCACTCAGTACACCATTAAACATCCTCTTCCTACTGCCTTTGCTTTTATTGTGTCATCTCCTAAAGAGCCAAAGACCTTCAAGACAGTTATCAAAGATATCAACTGGGTTACTGCCATGAAGACTGAGTATGATGCTCTTAAGCAAACAACACTTGGAGTTTAGTTCCTCATACTCCAGATATGAATGTACTTGGCAGTAAGTGGGTTTACAGATTGAAGCTTACCCCTGAAGGTACTATTGAGAGATACAAGGCTAGATTGGTTGCTCAAGGTTATAGTCAGCAAGATGGATTGTACTACAATGCTACATTCATTCTTGTGGTAAAGACCTCAACCATTAGGATTGTTCTCACTGTTGCTCTTATTAAGAAGTGGTTTATCAAGCAACTGGATGTATCCAATGCTTCTCTGCATGGAAATCTTATTGAGAAGATGTACATGAAGCAACCAAAGGGATTTGAGGATGCATCTAAACCTGATTATGTGTGTCTTCTTCAAAATTCTCTTTATGGCTTAAAACAAGCACTGGGGGCATGGTTTGAAAAGTTCAGTGGATTTCTTATTAATTATGGGTTTGTAATGGCTACTTCTGACCCATCTATGTTTATTTATCATTGTGGAGACGACATTGCTGTTCTGTTCTTTATGTTGGTGACATTATACTAACTGGGAGTTCTAAATCGTTTCCTGATTCTCTTATTGGTGCAATGAGGAAAGATTTTGCTATGAAGGACTTGGGAGAACTTCATTATTTTCTGGGAATTGAAGCTTCCTTTCCTGCATCACATGATCACTGACTTTGACTCAACAAAAGTACACAATTGATCTGCTCACCAAAGCTGACATGCTTGACTGGAAACCATGCACTACACCAGCTTCAACTGCTAGAAGATCCTCTATTCATGATGGTGACTCTCTCTCAAATCCCTCTTGAGTTCAGAAGTCTAGTTGGTAGGCTACAATATCTCACACTTACCAGGCCAGACATTACATTTGTTGTGAACTACATCTCTCAGTTTATGCACTTTCGTACCAATGCTCATCTCTTACTTGCCAAAAGAGTGTTAAGATATTTCAAAGGGACTATTGGCTCTGGTATAGTGTTGAAGTCTGGAGATATCACTTCTATTATTTCTTACTCTGACTCAGATTGGGCTGCTTGTCCAGATATCAGAAGATCTACAGCTGGTTTCTGTGTTTTTCTTGGCAATTCTCTTGTTTCTTGGAGGACCAAGAAACAACAAACTGTGTCTAAAAGTTCCACAGAAGTTGAATACAAGGCTCTTAGCATCCTTGCAACTGAAGTCATGTGGATCCATGAACTGCTTGAGGAATTGCTCATTATCCCACAACACCAATGCCCTTTTTACTGTGACGTAATGAGAGCTCTTTTCTTTTGGCCTATAATCCTGCTCTTCATTCCAAGACGAAGCACATTGGTGTTGGACATCACTTCATTAGAGACTTGGTGACTGTCAATAGAGTTCAGGTTCACCATGTTCCTTCTGAAGCTCAACTAGCTGATCTATTTACTAAGGGTCTCTCAGCTGCCATCTTTCAGGGCTTGGTCAATAATCTAATGCTTTGCTCCAACTCTGCATCAAATTGAGGGGGTATATTAGGCTAAGTCTTTGAATCATCTTGAGTTAGCTTATTCATGTTTGTTTCAGTCATCTGTTAGTTGAGTCAGTCTTCTGTTTTCTGTTTTTGTTATCTTCTGCCTTGTATTCCTTCTTATCTTTTCCTTTGCTTTGCTGTGATCCACTACACTTCTCCTCTGTATATTGAGGTTTTGTGCTTGGTTGTAGTTCACGTTTTCACTACTTGTTCAATAATACATTTGCTTTATTTCAAAACTCTGTCAGAAACATTCCAAGGTGATAAGAAGAACACGAATGAAATTAATTATACTCTCCAAAGGAACTTTGTTTTCATTTAAAATAAGCAACGATAAAGATTGTACGATCACTGATGTAACAAAAGCAATGTCTAAATTATAAAAATCTTAATCGAAGTGTGTACCTTCGTAAGTTATTTGAGAATGATTAGTACTTCTAATGGTATTATTATCGAACAATTTTTCTTCCATGTTAAAGAGAAAAAAACCCTAGATTTTTAGGTTTATCTTAGCCGCGAACAATCATAATAATATGAGGTTACCGCAATTTAGATTTTATTTACTAAAAGAGTAGTGAGTAATTAATATTAAATTTAGGGATCCGAAATAAATAAAATTAAATAAAAATAATTAATTAATTTTTTAATTTATATCTCGAGATGCGTTTGCATTTAGGATCTATTCAAGAGGTTAGATTATCTACCTCACAAGAGCTTCACGAGGGTGACCTTGTCAGATCCGCTCGAAAAGATTAGAAACAGGAAGATAGTAGAGCAAAAAAGCTTGAATGCACGCTAAGTGATCGCGCAGGGCGCGATCACCATGAACAGTACCCCAATTGGGGCGGACAAATGCTAATTGGGGCCGCCCCCTCCTAATCTGGGGCCTCCATTTGTCTGCCCCAATTGACACTGTGATCGCGCCCTGCGCGATCACTTAGCGTGCACCCAAGCACGGTTGATAATAGAGACAAGAAAGGAACATGTGCATGGTGTCCCTATGGTCTTGGGAAAAGACATCAAAAAGCAAAACACGTATCTTGTGGATTTCCGCATCCAAAACTTAGGAATGACTCATTCCTAAACGCTGCTTTCCCTTTAGCTTGTGGGACTCCACCAATTTTCCCGCAAATAAATAATGTTTTTTCTCATTTCTGAAAATAATAAATAATATCGTTAGAGTGTGCTATCCACCAAGAGTGATACAAAAGAGTGATATCAGACAAGCATACAGCTAATTGCGAAGAAAAATTTGTGGCCTCGTTTTCAACAATAAAATTTGTGACAACGATCCATTTAAGCCCGCATGTTATTCTTGATTTTCTATGGATAAATGATACTCCAATACATGGCTGACTTCTTCTACTAGTTTTACTTGTTCACAATGTTTTGGAACGATAGATAATTCAATCAAGTTGAGATTTAAAATCACTGTGGCGATCAGGTATGGGCTCCGTTCGTATAGGTAAGATGATAAAAGCTCGTTTCCTTGTGTTAAGCACCGTCAAGCAGTAGGGAAAGAAAATGACATTATAGTTGCACATAAAGAATTGCAACACATGCACTAGTATTCAAAGGATTTTCCCATTCCCATGTACACCAGAATTGCTGATGAGAGAAAATCCAAAAATATGAACATCAAGAATCTGACAGTTATATTGCTGATAGGAGATGCCAAACGGCCACTTCTAAATTCTAATGTTTTAAAGGAAAACATCAAGTGACAGAGGAAGGTAACGTGAATACCCCCATGAAAAAGGGCCATAAGAATCCAGGGTGAGGATTACTGTAATACAGATCTAGGAAATCTGACTTGAGCCAGAACTTTGGACGGAACGCCAGTCAGACAGTGTTGATACATGTTTGACACGTGCACGCACATGTTCCCCCGATGATGAGGTCCCAGAACACAACAACGCAAGAATATGGTTTGGCCCATTGGCGTTGCACTGTCCACTTTGACCAACTGGGCCTTTTTCAACTTTGAAAAATCAGAGAGACTACAGGGTAGAGAGGTTTCTACAGCAAAAACAATAGCAATAAAGATGCTCAAATTATCATATGGTTGGGTTGTAGATTACAATGGAGGATAAGGGTTTTTCTGACTAGGTCTCGAAGAAACGAAGTTCAACCATGGCTTCTCTTTGTTTTGTAGAATACCACGCAACAGCTTTCGCCGATCCAAGAACTTTTAATGCATATTCAAATGCAAATACAGTATCATCTATACGAGCACCATAGCTCTCTCTACTTTTTATGTCCAATGCAACTTTTGAATCCATCCGAAAGCTGAACTCTCCAAATATCTGCACAACACAGTAGAACCCAAAACAAACAAAAATGTAAGAAGATTTCTGACTTTCTCAAGGACCAAGCTATCCGTCAGATGATATAAAAGAAGTCCTTGGACCACAGTTTCAATCTTTTAGTGAGTACACCTATTTGTGCAATAAGTTTGTATCAGAATATTGAGGTTCCAGGAAGCTTATACCTGTTGCTGGAGAGAAACCGTGATTTCAGGGCAAATTGCTTGAACAGCTTGCATATCTAATGGTTTTGAGTTGTAAAGATCGCGTGCCAGATTTGTAGTCCCGGTCAGAAATTTGGAACCCGAGGGAAAATCCAGACGGGCATGTAATCGTGTAAGATCCAAGAACAACCTCTGAAAGTTACCATGCTGAGCAGTACAAGAAACAGTTGCAAATAAATCTGCTAAAATGGTTGATTTGTTACCAGGGCCACCACGAAAACTTATACCACCGATGCTTTGAGACACATCTTCTCCTTGTGGTCTCACTGGGTTACCTCCAAGAGATGCAGTAACCACCGTACCTACCAGTTACGTGATGAGTAAAAAGTTAGATACAACTAAATGAATAGCCAAATGTAACATCGGTAACATTGGAGATTCTTATAAGAACCACTCTAAGATGTCTACAGACCTGCTTGACACCAGAATTATCATTCAAAACTCAAAATTCACCGGCCAAGTTCTCTTTATAGCTTACCTATACATCCCGAGGCTGAGATATGAGGATCCGAGAGAAATACATCAAAAGGTTGCACCATCTTCAGCTTACCAGCTTTGCTTCTCCAAATGTCAACATTCTTCTTGAATGACAAGGCGGTCTTAACAGATAACCCAGGGAGTAGACCTTGAGGTATTTGATCAATTTGATCACCATCAAATTGCTTGGGAGATCCACTATTGTGGTGAACGCATACGTGACAACTAGTGCCAGAATTTGAAGCAACAGACGCTAAATCAACTTCCATCAGAAATGGCACATCCCAGTAGGTACCGTGCTTATCAACAAAAAGACCAGGCCATACTGCCTCTGCAGTTAAATTATGCTGCGGAAACTGCAAGAGCATAAAGAATCAACTTCTAGCCACAAAATGTCTCAAGGAAAATTAGTTACGAGAAAGAGATGGGAAGAATATGCTCAAGGACAGAAATTGAATGAACCAATAATGACAAGAATAGGCAGCAAAGAGCATATGGGCAGCAAAAGCAAAATCGCCCGCTACATAAGTTTAGTGATGCTCAACGAATGTCATAAAACACAGAGATGCGTGCTTACTACATCCCTACATGGTATTTAAGCAAGAAAACTAAATACACAATTCACCAAATTTTCAACCTTAGCATGGCTAAAGCTGAACAACAAAGATTAGATATGGAGAAGTAGTAATTAAACGCACTTACCTTGTGGTGAAAAATTGCCTTATTTCGCCGAGTCTTCTTATCGCCACCACTCAATTCTGAACTCAAGAGCAATGTATCTTCTGGTCCAATCGAGATCTCCGAGCACAACCCAAGAGCATATAACGATTTATCACAAAAATGTTTCCCTAAGTTCTTAAGCCAAGAGGAATCCGCTGGTTGCTGTTTTGAACTCTGCTTCATAGAAGCTACTAGTTTTTGTACATTGAACTGACCTAACATAGTGGCAAACCTGCATAGCTTTAAACCAGAATTATCATTTAAAATCAACTTTAGTGTGATGGAGATCCTTTCACCATATTTCTCAGCTGGTCAAAATAAAGTGAATTTTGTTATGAAATACCAAATCTCATGTACTGATTAAAACACAGGATGTGCTCTAACCTTCAAACAGTAGTGACTTGGTAATTGGTATATTTCTAAAGGAATATGATTTATGGACAGATAAATAGATACAGGTGACTACAGGGTGTGCAATCCCAAATCCCCACACCCACATATGTCTAGGATCTCATTTCCACCCCATAATTTGGCACAGATAGCACTATTCATGCCAACAGCAGGACATTTCACATGAAATTCGCCTTCCAACTCTAACTAAAGTCACTGAATGCTAATTAATTTCCAAACTAACGTTTCCACGCCAAATTCTTTACCTAGTGAATGATTGATTCCTTATTGAGTGTTCTAGCCAACAAATAACAACTCTAGCCGAACAAAAAAAAAATGCTATATCCTGGAGTGCAAAGTTACTCCATCAAAAGTAACAAGCTTTCTAAACTAAACATCAGTTACCAGTTATCACTAACAAGCTTTCTAAACCAAATGTTTTCCTTGTAGAATCATTTTCTCATCGAATTCTGACTAACGAACAACATTCTAATTTCATAAACAAGATTCACAAATAAACATCCTTAACTACACTGATAATCTATACCAAAATTTAGTTTAGTTCTTTACCAATTTTCGCCCAAAGGGAGATTAAGAACGCGCTGAAAAGTAAACCCATTTCCTCCTTTATCTAAATCACCAGAATAAGATGGAACAAAAGGCATTGCCATGAAACGCTGCATAAAATCAATTTGTTTAGGTCTTGATAGTTTAATTCCTCTTGATAAACCTAATGGAATTGTTGTATCTCCAGGAATTGGTCTAGCTAATCCATCTACTGTTATTGGTGTTGATATATCAAGATCCCAAAATGCACCATCCATTGCCCATCTTAGTTTCTTCATTTCTTTAGGGTTTTTGGCGTCTTTGGAGTTGACACCTAAAACCCTAAAAGGGGTTGTGAGAGTGGAAAATTGAGAGTTTCAGTCACTTCACATGAACAGCGAAGTGAACAAGGAAGGAATATCTTCTTCTTTTCTTGATAAAGGATATATCTTGTTGAAGGCAGCATGTAGATGGATATGCGCTACCCCACATGCCTCCCTTGCCCCAAGCTGCATCCATCCAGCTTATGTCCAGAGCTAAGAAAAACGCTATCAGGGAGGGCGTAGCCTAGCACCGTTACATTTTAAAATCGTTATGTAAAGTAAATCCTAGGCTTAGCCAGAAACTCTAAATTCGGTCAAGCCTTAGCTCACCATAGTGCTTTATCTAATGCAAGTTTTTTCCAGGATTCAAAATGGTTTCATGCACTTCGGTTATAGCTAACCTTGCAATCAATGGCAAAATATACTTTAAAAGACATGCTAATAAAACTGTAGTCAAAAACTTCTCTAAGCATATATTTACCGCTTTTCTGAATTTTAAACTGCCCTGAAGCATGTATTTACCGCTTCACATCATTCATTTCAAGCATGTTTTTTCAAGAAGTAAACTTCTCAGCTGATTTCTTCGCCAAGAAAGGAGTCTATTTGCAGTGTGGTCAAGTACAAACTTTTGTGTCTATGCCTAACACTATTGTTGAGAATGGAATTTCCTGATACTCCCTACATCATATTTGATTGCTTCGGATATGTTTTTGATCTGTATGCATTAGAATATGTTGTGCATTTTAGCTATTTTTGTCCTTTTTCAGGCAGTTTAGCTATTTTTGTCCTTTTTCTTTTGGTGCCTTTTTTTTTAATAAACCGAAAATATATTAAGAACTAAAAGTTGTACATCATAAGGTTAGAGCCATTCACTAGGCTTTCCATCACTTTACATTTCAACAAAGAGTGATGAAGGTCGTCACTAACAAAGAAACCTTTCTTTGCTCGACTCCATTTCGCTAGTCTATCTGCTTCATCATTTAGATTTCTATTTACAAAATACACCTCAAAATTTTGGCATGTACCCACATAGGAGAGGGGTGCCCTTATCTATTATTATGTCTATCTTTATTATTATTTGTACTTGGGTGTTATTTAGCCTAGTTAGGGGTGTGGTTATCAATTGTGAGGATAGGGTTGTCCGGCTTTATAAGCCCCAAGTCTGTAATGAAACAATAATCCAATTTTAATCAAAAAACCCCAAAGAACATTTGTTCTTCATTTCTTTGCTTCACAGCTTAGAATTAGGCTTGAATCCTTGTGATTCAAGAGTCACTTAGGCTCAAATCTTCGGATTTGGGAGTTACTTCTTCTCTTTTGTTGGATTGTTATGTGAGAACATAACATTTGGCATCAGAGCCGTTCCATCCTGAGAAATCATGGGTGGTTCAACTGCTACCAACATTGATAAAGCCGCTGCTAAAGCAATGGAGGATAAGCTTAAGAACTATGACCTTCAGTTTACAGAATTGGAAGAGACGGTGTCGAAGCTTAGTCCGGATTTCCATGAACGTCTAAGAAAAGGGCTAGGTGAATTACTTGAAAAATATGGAAGGGATGCATAGATGAAGCGTCAAATTCGAGAGTCAGATCTTCAAACTCGTATGGAAGCTAAATATGTTCTTCCTGTGACTGAAAATGAAAAGGTTGATTCCAAGGAGGACTTGAGCCAATTAGAGTATGTAATTTCATCTCCTCAAGTTGAAGAAACTTCTACAGTTATAGGTGTTGAAGAAGAAGATACTCCTGATTTCAATTTCATTCTGCCTTAATTCTTTGAAGAAAGAAATTATTCGACAATTGTTGATATTCCTTGGTATTTTGAGGAAAACGTTGATTCCAACTTCACAAGGATGGGTCAATTCAAAATGGAGGAGGGTAATGGCGAGAGATCCAATAGTTGGGAAGTAAAATTAACCATTAATCACAAGTTTTTGTTATCTGAATGTTTCACCATTACCAGTGATTTTTCTCGTCGAAATATTGATCGTGGAAAGGGATGGCGACCTAATTCAGGGTTTTCTTATTTTGTTGGTGACTATGAACCTTGTACTGATACAAACTCCTCTTATACTTATGCTCTGTTGGGGTCGCTGTTATTGGGTAACTATGAGTGTAATTTGGCTTCTTTATTGATTCTAAGACATGGGTATGAATCTAATTCCAGATTTGTGTATTCATTTGGGTTTTTATTTGATGGTTCTGCTGAAATTTTTGATAGACGTAAAATGTTTACTAAAATTCCTGAGAGAGTAAAGAAAAAGTTTAATGGTGATGTTGTTTTTGTTCGTATTTGTTTCTTCTTCGATCGTGGAAAAGAGTTCCAGATTAGTACATGGAGTTCTTGTTTTGCTGTGTATGGTCTTATTCCTTGGTATTTTCATTATGATTGTGTTAAAGATGATGATATTGGAGGTGACAACAAGCTGTCTGTCAAAATGACTGGGAGAAATGAACTTGTGTTGCCGTTGTTGGTGGTATAGTAATTGAATTTGGGATGGCTTATGAGGTGTGTGACAGAATGCTCATTCTGAAGAGGGAAGAATTTCCTATCTTGCAGCTGAGCCATGGATTGGTTAATGAGATTTTGGTTCTTCATCTTAGGCTAATTAGTGTTTGTTCTGATCAATTTCTTCGTTCTTTTATTCTGACAAAAGAAATTACTACACAAGTGACTCAAGTCTGGACTACAGATGAGAATTTTACTGGACTTTATACATGTTCTCTTGTGGTGCTTGTTATGATGGTGTGGAACTGCGCTGAACTTTTCTGGTTGAGCTTCTCTTTGAATGGTCAATTACCTACATCTACAGTTTATGGCAGATTCAGAATTCAAGAGAAAGCTACACTGTCAGTACTGCAGTCCCAGTGGAGTTGTTTGTATGCACCTAACCCTGCCTGGTATCTCTATGCTTGTTTCAACCAAGTGGTGGCGGCGATGTTGTTTGGAATGCCCTTGGAGTGGGAATTCAGTTTCTTCTCCAACTGGAACTCACATGAAGATTTTATTAGACCTTACTTCACGCAGTACCATACTTTAAGCTACAGCCAAGTGATGTTTATCTACAGTTTTCCTTTGAATCCTCCATTCAGTTCCGTGGGAATAAAGAGCTATACTCAGTTCAGGTTCTCTGACAGGATGATGGAAATGAAGCTCATGCTTGCAGAAATTCAAATACGAAATAATTTGCCATTGGTTGTCAATTCGAGGTGGGCATTCAGATCTTTCTCTAGAGGCTCCAGTTGTGTGGGAAATGGTACAACCTGTATAGGGATTTTCATTGAAGTTTCTGGGTCAGCTAACCCTATGGGATGTGGTGGTGATGAGTGGAGCTTTGGCTGGATCAAAGTGAATTCCACATCCATGATGTGCCTTGCTGGAAGTTGGCGTTGTGAGTCTGCTGTACCAATTGAAACTACAGTTGGCAAACAATTCATGGCAATGTTCAAATGTCAGGTGAGTTATAACTCAAGCACTGCGGCTTTGGTGTTACCAGCAGGGAATAACATCACCAAAAATACCTTAAGATTACAGTGGAGGAGAAGGAGTGAAGGGTGGAGATGTGTAGCTAATTCTGGTGCTCATGAGACAGGAGAGAAAACACAGGTGGGAGGAGGAAATTTTCTTTTACAGCTCAAGGATGGTTTGCTTGATGAAACATACAACCGAGAGTACTGTAATGTGCTACCTAGAGCTCCTTTTTATCGATTGCTGCAACTTCTAGATGTTGGGTTTATTTGTTACGTGCACCAACCAGTGAGGAATTTGACTATGCTACAGATCTTTCAGATTCTTGTGCAGCTACAGGGACCTATTGCTTCTACTGATACTCTTAATTCTACAAGCACTAGGTTCTTGGCAACTACTACAGTTTCAAGGAGTGTTTCTGTGAGTTCACTTCCTATCCTTGAGGACAAGGATATTTTCAAGAGGAGTGGAGTGTCGGGTGTTCCTATTCTGGGGCTGGCTTACCTGAAATGGAAGTTTAAGCTGCCAGTTATAAGGTCATCAGCTGTGAGCTTTGATGTAGTCTGGTGCTGGGCAGGGACGGAGCTAAAGGTAGGTTAGAGGTGGCTCCCGCCCCCCTAATTTTAGAAAATTCCTTTAAAATCCTTTAAGTTTCTATATATTTAGAAGAAAATTTAATAAGCAACCCCCCCTAAATTGTTTTATTTATGGTTTAGCCCCCCTTGGAAAAAGTTTCTGCCTCCGTCCCTGGTGCTGGGAATCTCACATCAATCCCATGAGGCTTAAATTATGTTGCACATCAGTTAAGCAGGATTGTTCACACATGCTTGGGGTCATACATTCAGCGGTCATCTCAGTTGGAGTTCAGGATTGCTCTCTTAGCATGATGGTTCAGCTGAATAGAGTAAAGGCAAGCTTAAATTCAGACCGTTTGAGTTTACCATCTGCAGACTGGGCTCAACAACCCACCTGTCACAATCAACTGAAGGGTGTAAACAGAATGGACTATATTCAGCTTTGTCATCCAAGTTACTGGAAGTATATATGGAAATTTACATATCAAATTGAGCAGACTCGTTCCCAAAAGGTATTAATGTTGGTGCTCTCATGGAAGTGGAAGGTTACAGAATGGAATCATATTCACTATCAACTTCTGAAGACTACAGGGAACTTAGTTGCTGAAATTTGCATTCATGTGGTACTATTCGGAGGTTTTGCCATTCATGTGAGAAGAATGAAGTGCCTTGCCTGGTTAATGAAAATTCAGTTCACTTTCATTAAGATTCGAGTTTTAAGCATGTTGAGGTGGATGGACTTCCTGAAGTGGAAATACAAAAGCTTTTCCCCAGGCCTATGGAGTATTGAAAAGACTAAATATGGACCGACAATAGGATCGGTAGCACTCGCAGGAATCGGTAACCAGGTTCTGGAGCTGCTAAAGTTAGTTGATGGACCTTGTTTTGAGGTGATATTGCTGGGCCTCACAAGGGTATTCAGGGGACTTCTTTCTACTGGGCTTGACAGATACATTAGAGGCATCAGCCCAAGCCAGCCAGTTGGGAGAGAGCTATTGACCACCGGCCAGATTCCTACCTCCTTCATGCTTCTCCAAGTGCAGCCGGCGACGACTCTCCATTTGAAGCTTCATTTAGCTCTCATCCTTGAGGACAAGGATGTTTTCAAGGGGAGTGGAATGTCATGTACCCCACATAGGAGAGGGGTGCCCTTATCTATTATTATGTCTATCTTTATTATTATTTGTACTTGGGTGTTATTTAGACTAGTTAGGGGTGTGGTTATCAATTTGGAGGATAGGGTTGTCCGGCTTTATAAGCCTCAAGTCTGTAATGAAACAATAATCCAATTTTAATCAAAAAACCCCAAAAAACATTTGTTCTTCATTTTTTTGCTTCACAACTTAGAATTAGGCTTGAATCCTTGTGATTCAAGAGTCACTTAGGCTCAAATCTTCGGATTTGGGAGTTACTTCTTCTTCTGTTGGATTGTTATGTGAGAACATAACAAATTTCTACGGACATAAAGAACATTTTTAACATCTTTTAGTATAACATTTCCCCTCCAGTCCGATGAAATTGCCTGCCCATTTAAAAAGGAAGTCGCATTTTTACTATCTGTCGCGATTTTGATATCCGGTAACTGCAACTCCACAGCCCATTCTACCGCCCTCTTGATCCCTAGTGCTTATGCACAATAGGCGCTGGTGGTGGTACCTGAAAAAACTTTGATGTCAGAAATTGATCATTGATCCAACGAATCATCCCAATTCCAAATGAACCATCATTACATCATTAATATCGAAAGAAGCATCAACATAGATTTCATTTGTTCTCTCTGTCCTCGGCATATGAACTGCTTGACTACTTTGATTGTGAAGCTTCTGTGTTGGTACATCAAACCTGTCAGTGGCACATTCCCAATCTGCAATAAACTTTTTCACCATGTGTATACAATCAATTGGATTCGGGTATAACAGAGTTTCTATACTTCCAAATACACCAACATATGATACTAAAGATCTCCTTGTTCTCATTTAAGGGAGAATCAAACCAAGTTTTGACCCATTGAAGAAAATCTCCAGTATATGTAGGGATCTGAATTCCTAACCCAAACCATACCGCTCTAGTGAAGTCACATGTAATGAATAGATGATCGGAAGTTTCCACATGAGAAGTATTACATAGAACACACCATGGATCAACATGGTTTAACACCCTATGCATTTTAGCACGAAGCGATAAAACTCTTGCAGTCATTTTCCAAATAAATAAAGTAATTCTAGGAATCAATTTCAACTTCCATATGCACTTCCAGACTTTTTCATTGTTGTTATGGTGTTCATTAGAGAGAATCCTGTAGGCAGACTTGGTGTTAAATTCACCATTTTTGTTTCCTAACCATCGCAATTGATCCTGATTAGTAACATTAAGATAGATGGATTTAATACGTCGAGCAATATCAGGAACAAATAAGTTATCAATTAAAGGAATAATCCAGTTTCCATCATCAGTAATTAGATCATAAACATAGGAAATATCATCATGCTGCCAATTAGTAAGAACACCAACATCAGGAATTCAATTATCCTTTGCTACGTGAACATTTGACCCATTCCCTATTTCCCAAATACTGTTTTTCTTAATGATTTCTAGCCCCTTTGTAATGCTATTCCAAACCCAAGAGATGTTGCTAGTTCTATGTTTATGAAAGGGATGTGATCTAGGAAAATATTTTCCTTCATAAATCTCCAGGCTAGTTTAGATAAGAGAGACATATTAACACGATGAGGGTTCCTAATACTTAACCCACCAGTTTCTTTAGAAAAGCAAATCTTTGGCCAAGCCTTTGGATAATATGCCTTTTTCGGGTTTTTCTTATTCCACCAGAAGTCCCGTCTGATAAAGTAGAGTTTATTAGTACAGTCCTACCAGCCTGAGACAATAATTTGGCCTTCCAACCTTGAGGGTCCCGTTTTTCTTATTCAGCTTGCAATTTTCGATTATTACGTGGCTATTTTTTGGGGTAAAAAAAAGAGACTAAACCATAAAATGGTTAAGGTTGAATGTATCCAACTTTCAAGCACTTTCGACTTGTTCTGCATAATTTGCGAAATAAAAGAGCCACTGATTGAAATGAGAAGGTCTAATGGCATTAAGATTGAAAATACAGAGAACA
>JAJJMA010139202.1:0-22099 GCA_023529015.1 Papaver nudicaule
ACTGATTCAAAGCTATGATTTGTTGACATCAAATTTTTTCACAAAGCAAATCAAGTAGCAGATGGACTGACAAATCATGCAGCAGAGACACACAGGCTCTCTCGCGATTGTAGTTTGGCTGGAATTAGGATGTATGGTGAAAGTATAGATGTGGTAAAGTTGCTGGATGATGATACAATTGACCTGAGTTCGAAACTAGTCAGCACCAAATTCTTTACCGATCAGAAAAATAAATAGATGTCAATAGTCCCCCACATAATAAGAATAATGAGGTGAATATCAAAAGAGAGAAGAAAAGAAGATAAAGAAATTGGTACTACTTGGATTTTATAATTCATCTCCTCCATTATACATTTTGTTAGAATCGCATGCTCTTTGAGAGCCATGTGAGTAGGTCCAGTTTTCATTCTAACAGAGAAAAAGAAAAGATACTTTTTTTCCTCATCAAATTCCTAACAGAAATGATCATGATATCATCAAGAATTCAACTCAACAAAATTAACAAATCATACCTCACATGTTAACACATGATGATGCAACTCAATTCATTCATTCATACTTCTTTCCTAATTAAACCCACTATTTTAATTACATTCTTAATTGTTTTGTGTAGCTAATTAAGCCAAAATCCAACTACTATTCCTACAAAAATATACATTAAACTAGCTAGGTATATTCAGATTAAACAACAAAGAAAAAGGAAAAAGGAAGAGGCATTTATCATAAACTGATTAACTACTTAATCAACTGATTACAAACAGGTATATTTGGACTGAATAGTTGACTACAATCTGTCTCTCTATAATAATAAGGTATTTCACACAAACTTTTTTTTTACATGCATACAAATATTATTTACTATTATCTATTCTATAATACTATATATTGTCGACTCGGCTCGAACCGTAAGCTGTCATCAACAACAGTCAACACTATCATCCGAAGATTGGTCTTGGAGTGTTGTCATGGATTCTGAAAAAGACCAAAGCCGCGAAGCTTCACTAGCACTGGCTCCGAGTTTTGAAGTTGAAGCTTCATTACAGTCCGAGAAATATTTCCCGGACACACCTGCAACTCTCGGATGTGTTGCTACATAACAAGTTGTGGCTGCAGCTTGAGGAATGGTTTTTAAAAGTTTTGAAGTCAAGAAAAATGCAAGGTCAGTAGCTAGTCCTTCTCTATCTCTAGTAAGCCTAGTTCTTACTATCCCTGGATGTACACAGTTTACAGTCACATTCACTTCCATCTTCTGCCAAAAACAACAACAAGTGTAAAGATTCGAGTTAGCAATGTATGTACCAACAAAACTTATCTTTTCCTCGTTTGATCCTATCTTGATTTCTTTGTCTAATCATACCTTTAATCTCTGTGCAAGTTCCTTAGTATGTAAGACATTAGCAAGCTTCGAGAGAGCATATGCACGTGTGGCATCGTAGTGGCTGTAATAGATTCAGACAAATTTTACTGATTAAAGTTAAATATTATCATAATAATCTTCTGATTAATTCATCAATCCAGACAAATTTTAAAAAGATCTACACAATCTTATGAGAGTATTATCTAATATCCTCGTGTTACTTCATGTATTCTTGTTCGTCAGAACACTCAGAGGAATAATAAAATTTGTGTACGACTCTTTTCTTGCAAATCAGTTTTCAGTCAAACATTAAGTTTCGTCAATATGTTACCTTTTATTTTTAGTGATGAGTTCGAGATATGCAAGTCCATCTCCGGAGAACCAACTATGTATACTCGAAGATACGTTCACTATGCGTCCTTGTACCCCGGTTTCTTTTGCCGTTTCGATCATCTTGGTTAGTAACAGATTGGTCAACAGATCATGACCTATAATCAGAAAAAATGTTAATACACCACAAGTGAAAGACCTTTCAGCTTGGGAGATAATGATCTAGTTCTTAAGTGATGAATTTACCTAAATAATTTGTAGCAAACGTCATTTCGATACCGTCTTCAGAGATACCGTAATCATGAGAGAATTTTCCAGCGTTGTTTCTGAAGAAAAAAGAGATTATTAGTTTTTTTTTTTTTTGTCTGTAAGCTCCACTTCTGTGGAATTTTTCTGAGGGTTTTGTTAATCTGAGTTTTAGTAGAATTTGGATTTATCTAGGTATCTTGCAATGATGAAGTAAGCTCCTTTATTTCTATGTCTGGACTTCTGAGATTTGTCTATGATTGGTTAATGCTACTCTCTGAGCAAGAAGAAAAGAAAAAAAAAGAGATTATTAGTCCACAAGGAACATAACATGTTACCAGACAGTGAACACACGACAAGTTAAATTGATGAGTACTTACACGAGAAGATTGAGAGGTAAATTAAGAGATTCGAAGTCGGAAACGAAATTTCTAACAGAAGAAAGAGAACTAAGATCAAGAGACATGACAATAATCTCAGAATCAGGAACTTCCATTAATATACGAGCTCTAGTTTCTTCAGCAGTTTTCATGCTCCGTGCTGGTATCACTAATCTTGCTCCTCTCTTTGCTAATACACGAGCAGTCTCTGCTCCGATACCTGACGTAGCACCTACAAACATAGAAACAAAACATACATACGATTAGAATACGTTCGTATGTACTATCCTTCCCAGACAAACCGGTTTTCAAGAAAACTTTAACGTATAACGTTATTATCGTTACCAGTGATGATTGCGGTAATGGAACGAATATCAGGACAAGCACTAGTGACTTGTTCAGCTGTGGACCGTGAACTGAAACCACTTGCTCCAACGGAGCCAACAAGGTATTTTACTGTCTCAAGCATTTTTGCCTGCCTGCCGGACAACAACAATAATAGTACTACTGTTCTATGTGGTTTTGCAGTTTTGGTGCTATTCTTTGGGTGTTTTTGTTTTGTTGTAGATGATGTTGATTCTGCAGCAGTAGTACTGCAAGGCTTTTAATTAAAGAGGAAGGTGGTGCTAAAGAAGGAAAGGGAAGTATGGGAGGATGATCAGTACAAAACAGTGGAGGAGTGTTGAAACAGAAAGTTAAAGGTATGTTCTTTTAGAAGGATGTATGTAGCATCAATCAAAACTAAAGAAGCTTTTGTCAGGGGGTTGCAGGCAGACACTTGCAGTATGGTTTGATGCACGACCTTGAATATCTTAGTGAAAGATGGTGGGATTGTGTTTGAATTGGTGGTTCTGAGGGAAAGATGGGTTTGAGAGAGAGATAGGAAAAGTGTTTCTGAGATGATGATGATGATGATGATGAGAAGAAGAGTGGGAGTGGGGATTGAATATAAAGGGGAAGAACAAAAAATAAAAAACAATTTCTTATTTTTTTATATTTTTCAAATGAGAAGTTAAATAATTAATCCAATTGCTAATCCTGACAAATTGTGTTGTTAATTACGCGTTAAAATGAACTAATGCAATGAGCTTGCAAATATGTTGAGCATCTAACTCAAAATTTTGTCAAGAAACAAAACATTTAGGAGCTAGTATATTTATGATATGACTGTGAACATCAAACTTAAAACCAGAGTGTTGCATACTCCAAGTTATTCGTAAAAATAGTTGAGCGTTTTCTTTAAGTAAGTGGGAAGCAGAATGGATTTATGCATACAAATCAACTAAATCGAAACATCCACAGTGGTACTCGCCTCCTGAGCTTCGACATTCAAATTCTGCTTGTTGGGGTCGTGTATTTTTTTTACTTTCTTTCTTTACCTTGCTACCTGGCATGTAGATTTTTGTAAGTCGGTTCTAAGACCATGTCAAAATTCCTAGTCAAAAATAGCTAATGCATTTTTTCTCTTTTTTTATCTTAGTCCTTTGCTTGATTGCTATAATCAAATAATCAAAAGGCCTAAATTAGATTAAAGAACTTAGTGACAAGATGGATGAAGGCTAGCTTAAGAGATTCAAGATTGCTATTCCTTGACCTTACTTTAGACTTTTTTTTTTTTTTGAGGTAAAAAAGGATATATTAAGAAAAAGAAAAAGAGTATCGGTATTTACAATGGTATATACAGAAAGAGAAAAAAAATCAGCCCTCCCTTAAATATGGCAGAACACTATATTCGCATGATTTCCTCCCATTGAAATAGAATCTGGTTGGTTGTATAGCCCTGAAATACTTCATTGCCAGTGCTCCAAAGCATCATGCTCTCCTTAATCTCTCGAATCAAATCATCAGTAGTCTTTGATCTGCCCCCATAAACTCTGGAATTTCTTTCCTTCCATATGATCCAGATCACCAAAAAAGGTAAGATGTCAGCTATAAATTTGTGCTTGCTCTTCATCCTGTTGAACTTCCAGCTCTGTAGTAAGTCTTGTATTTTCTGCGGCATTGTCCAATAAAGGTTCAAAGATGGCATGAAATGGTTCCAAATAGTGTTGGCATTGTTGCAGTGCATAAAGATGTGACTATCTGTTTCCTCTTCTGAGTTGCAAAACAAGCAGTTTGTAGATTGTATGTTAACTCCTCTGTAGGCTAGCATGCTTCTTGTTGGAAGAGAGTTGTGCATCATGGCCCAGATCACAAATTGGACTTTTGGGGGGGTTAACTTGTTTTCAATTACTTCCTCCCATTTGCTGTCGACAGGCGCTGTATCTTGATCCTCATAGGCTTGTTTGGCTGTGTATTCCCCTTCCATTTTGTCTGGTGTATCAGCAGTTAAGGTGATCTCCCTCAAATCATGTCTAAGCTCCAGCAAGTCTATGCTTTCCGCAGGGTTTAGTCTTCTATTGAACTGCAACTTCCATCTGTCATCTTCTTCGGCTTCATACAAATCAGCAATTGCATTGTTTTTGTGCAGTGATAACTTGTATAGTCTTGGGTATTTGTCTGCTAGTGCTGTGTTGTCTGCTACTTTAGACTTTTATAAAGTGAATCAAAAAGGATATGTACAGCATGAACGATTAAAGCCTGAAAAAAGGTGATGTTTATTATTCATTCATTTCCATTCCATTCCATTCCCTATCATCTCTATCTATTTAAAAACGAATCACCTTTGCATTATACAACAATTATAGTAGGACATAATACCACTCACTATTCACAAAGGATTCCCCCCATTCATTACTCTTCTATTCGTTCCTTCGCGTACGGTCACTTTGCTACTCATCAGTCAGTATCGAACTCTGTTTATAGATATCAATATCGAACAGTTTGTAGATTGTCTTTATCTTTTCTTTGATCAGTAGTATGGTTCTATCTCTACCAGCAAGAAATGGATGGATGAGCAGATTCAGTGCATAAGCCAAAATCCTTTTCGGAAGTGAACACAGTAGTACAGAACAGTTACCAAATGGTCCATGTATGTATCATGCCAAGATTAAGTACCAAAAGAAAAGACTTAAAGTACGACAAATTGTTTATATGAAATTTGGCAACAAGAGAAAAATCTTACCCTATGCTACTATTTAACAATATCCACGGGGTTAGTTAAGGAAGTCGGCGATTAGTTAATCAGAGGATTTCCGGTGGCGCGCAACTGTCAACGTGGTGGTTCCGGTAGTATTATTAGTAGTACTTTCTTAATAATCAACTGAACTGAAAAATTAAAATATTATTATTAAGAAAATTAATCTTATACTGTCATTGAGAAGGGATTTGCACGTGAAGTCTCGGGCTAAACATCTCTTACCGGAATCTGCATAAACAAATGCCATGAAGGGATTAAACTTCTAGTGTCCTTGACAAGGAATTTGCAAGATATCAGGGTATACAGTCCGGTCAATCCTACAGTTTCCTTGAATGATGCGGTATCCCATACCGGAACTTGAATAAACAAGTGCCAAGAAACTTGTACCACAATTCTTTTATTCATAACACGATGAAAACAGTCTATGCGCTTAAAAAAGGAATTGCACTTCCCTAGAGCATATTAACACAGCACCGCACATAACACGTAAAGTGTATTTTCGTGTGTCATATGTCGTGGTGTACTAGCACATTTTACACCTTTATAACAAAACTTGCCCCTTCCGGACATAGTTTCCAACATTTTCACCAGAGCTATGCGTATTACTTGCAGATTATTTCTGGGTACGTGTTTTTGATGTGTGAATGAGTTTGGCTTTTGGGGTGATGTTTTCCGGTGCTACACAAAACCATCTTATATTCCATTTGAAAGAAAAAATTCCGTATACTCATAACTTATTTGTGATTATGTTAATATTTGTTGTACCGGTATATATAAGGTGCTAGTACTACATCTTCATCACCTTCACCAAGACTGTTGAGGTACTAGGGGTATCAATAAAATAAATTGATAATTAATAAAACTAAGAGCAAATGTCAAAATATTCAGTTATTAAAAATGTCTATTTTTGTCATTTTGAACAAAAATAATGGTTGGACACGATATTTACCAAACACTGTTTCATAATTTTTATAATCTGCTTTACTTTTTAATTTATGGTTTACCAAAACCTTAACTGTTTTTTTCAAAAAGCACAGATGAAAAACGCTTTTGAAAAACTCACATCAATACCAAACTAAGCCTAATGAGGTCTGGCTATCACTTATGCTAAAAGCTTGTCCCTCAGTTACATAATTTGCAACATTTTTACCACGGCTATACTTATTCGTAGGCAAGTTGGATAAACTTATTTCTGGGTACGTGTTTTTGATGTGTGAACGAGTTTGGCTGTTGGGGTGATGTTTTCCGGTGCTACACAAAAACCAAACAATTACTTGGGAAATTGCAACACCAAACAACAACAAGTAATTAAGAAGTCATTGGAATTGTTTGGATATATGCTCTTGTCTTAAAAGTCCTAACTGTATTAACTTTTACTGTCTCTAGCTAGCTACAATAGGGTTTCTGAATGAATGAAGCTTCTTTTCCACACCACCACGGCAACCACAAAGTAGCTAGAGGGAGACTCCTAGACTTAGAGTGAAGAAGTAATGTCGCCATTTTTTTCCTTCTTTCATTTTCCCAAGAAATGAAGAAAATCGAGATCCATCCGTTTTACTCTCTTCTAGTCTTCTTGTTTGTTCCCACTTCAAAATACAAATACGTACAGTGATGCTGCTAGTCAACAACACATACAGTAGCATCTTTATAGACTCTAGCCTCTATAGAATCTAGTGTTTTTATTTTTCTCTTTTCTCGTTTTGGGGCTCTCGAGGAAGAAGATATACCAAGACCCAACATAATTCAGCTTTTATAATTTTCAAAATTGTTGTCAAAAAAAAATAATAATTCCCCATTCAGTTTGACCATTCAGAGTTGGAACTAGGAACTATTGGAAGATGCAGTGAGTACTAAATGTGTTTAGCAAGCTTGCCCAATGAGCTAATAATCTTCAACTCTCAACATTGTGAACTTTTTGGGACTGTATCATCTGGATCTAGTGTGTGTCCATTTATTTATTTTTTCAATGCAAAGTATGAATTTAAATACCCGTTTTATTTGGGACTGTGATAATTAAACGGGAACTGTGGTGTAAGAAAGTCGTCATGCTTTTGTATAGAACACAAGAGAGTCGTCATTGTTTTTACTTGTTAAGAGGACATTTTTATCACCACATCCCCCATTTAATTAATCACCACAGCCGGCCCCAAACAAATCAGGTTTAAAAACTTAAAGGATGTTACATGTGTTACCGATTCAATGGCAGCAGTGAGGACTGTTTTGTTTTCTATGATTTGATTACCTCGTATAGAATTCGGTAATCTCTTCTAGCAGTGTAGCAAGAAAAACAAGCTCACAGTTCTACTTCCGCTGATACGTCTACTACTTTGGATTCGTCTACGTCTGTTCAGGTAACCAATCAGTCTTCAGAAGTTCCTATATTGCCTGTATCTACCAGCTCAGGTTCACGCACCACTAATGCTCATGTAATTGCAACGCATCCTATGGTGACTCGTGCTCAGAATGGAATTTTTAAACCAAAGGCTCATTCTGCTTCTAATTATGCTCTTGTGACTGATTCTCTCTTTGAACCAACATGTCATTCACAAGCTCAAGCTGATCCTAATTGGCGTAAAGCTGAAGATGCTGAATACAATGCTTTACTTCAAAGTGGTACATGGATTCTAGTACCATATCATCCTTCTATGAATCTCATTGGTTGTAAATGAGTATATCGAATTAAGCGTAAAGCTGATGGCACCGTTGAGCGTTACAAAGCTCGTCTCGTGGCTAAGGGGTATAATCAACGAGAAGGTGTTGATTTTTGTGAAACATATAGTCCAGTTGTGAAACCGTGTTATTCTTACGTTGGCTCTATCTTCTAATTGGCCTATTCACCAACTTGATGTCCAAAATGCGTTTTTACATGGTAATCTTGAGGAGGAAGTTTATATGAAACAACCACCGGGATACACTTATCCTAATTTTCCTACGTATGTGTGTAAGCTTCAGAAATCTTTATATGGACTCAAACAAGCACCACGTGCTTGGTATCACAGACTCAGTTCCTTCTTATTACATAATGGTTTTGTTACTTCTAAGTGTGATTCATCCCTCTTCTAAGTGGCGGATATATTTATAAAAGCACTCTCTACAGATCGTTTTGCTCTTTTAAGAACCAAGCTAACGGTTCAAGATGACCCGTTGCGCTTGCGGGAGGGTGTTAGCACAATATGTACAACATGATGTACAAGTTATTGTTATACATAGAATCTCCTGTATTTCTAGAAGTTGTTATACATAGAATATCTTGTATCTTAGGTAATCGTATATTAGGAAATACTTGTCTCTCAAGAGTTTAGGATTACAAGTCAAGGTCTGTATAAATAGTTGATTCTCTTGTATGTAATAAACACAATCAAGAATCGAAGATATTTCTTCTAAACCTATTCTCTCTGTTCTCTCTATACAATACCTAAATTCAACTTAAACAAGGGTCTAAATTAGCGCATATGAGATCATGTTGATTGTTACTCACTTCGAGTTTCATTTCTGAAATTGCTAATAACTATTTAGTAGAAAAATAAACTTTTACAGATGTCTCTTTAGTAGAATAAGATAATTGTTGAAGCGAAAGTTGCGGATAAACTTGTTAATTTGCAATGGTGATGTCCGGATCGATGACAAAAATTTTGTGCATTACTCCAATTATGTGAGTAAAGTTATTGTTAAACATTATTGAGAAAACAATCAACAAATAAGATTCGAACATGGACATGCACATGCACAAGTAGTGGCCCACACAAAATGAGATGTACTCAATCTGATTGGTCAAAATAGTATCAAGCATCCGTGATTTCATGATCAAAACCATCATCTCTACCTGGAAATATCCCATTGATGAGTTGGTCAAAGCGGGTTACTAACCATCAAATATTCTTCTATGAGAATCCAAATTAGTTATTAATCAAAGAAATTAGTTAAATACACAACTCTATGGGCCATGATTTAGTTTATTTGGAGCTACTTGGAGATCAATTATGTGAGATTCGAATATTCATGTTGGTGGTGACACTCAGGCACCGCTTAGCATGTAAAGGCTCTCTACACATTATGAGATTATCAGGGAACTGCAAAATTTGGTTGATATTTATAAACCGGGCTCTCTACTTAGCTGATATGATGCTAATGTTAAAGTATGTAATTTTCTTTTCCATAGATTAGGCGTAACAATTCAAAAAGGGGTTGGAGCTTAATTTGTTGCTAGGCTCCCAACCAACTCGTCTGGTACTTGATTTTCTTTTCGTTGTGTTGCTATTTTGTCGAATACATCTGAATGTATTTTCTTTTCAGAACAACTCCTACGGAAATAGCGAAACACAAAATGTGCCAAATACACTACTCATTATGGACATGGCAAATGATCAAACTGGTTGGCAAACCAGCTTTGCGAATTGCGGCAAAGTCTCTACCGAACGTGTTTCAAGTTTGATTGTCATCTCTCAATTTAACTAACTTTTGGAGAGTTTCTCAAATGCAAAACCGTTGACTAGTGTAATAGGAGGTTAGGAAGTAAGATGTTTAACATGTACAACTACTTTGAATCATGTGATGATGATTATCCTTTGATTTTTTTTTCCTCTTAAACTTCTAAGAAAATCATTAGTTAATTATTGATGATTGATTGAATAATTATTGGCTAGTAACTTATAAACTAGATGACCGCTACCACAGTGGGAGTGGGCCAACCGACCGAAGGAAATCGAGAATTTGTAAAGCAAAAAAAAAAAGTAACCAAAGAGTGCCAAAAAGAAATCTGAGCCTTAACCAAAGAGGGTTGCTGATAGCCCATGAAGAACTATTACAGCACTGAGCAGTAGTAGCCAAAGCAAAACATAGCAGGTTTCCTTTCTAAGAAATTCCCTTATCTACCCTCAATCTGTATCATTTTGAATAGGTATACACTATAGCTAATCACTGTCAAGTATCAATTCTCAGGGCAGAACCTTAACATGTAAAGAACCAAAACATGTAAAGTGAGAAATTCATGTAAAGAACCAAAACATGTACTTAGACCATAAAACAGCAAAATCATCACCATTCAAGTCGATCAACCACGCATACAAAGTATAAAAAGCAGATTTTATAGTACAAAATTTGCATAAATTACCACATTGAAGTAGTTGTAACAGAGGGCCATCTGGAAATGCCGGTAGTTTACGTGGATACAAATCACAAAGTAATAGCAAATCTTGAGATTTAATCATGTCCAAATCCAACATAAATCAAAATAGGCAGGATGTGTTTCATCCACCATTTGTATATTAACCAGATCCCTGACTTCTTAAACGTAAGATGCTAACAATGCATCCAAAATTTACATTCATGAAAGACTATCAGGGGCACACAAGCACATGCTCTCTCCCATTCACTACAACCCCAGTATCGCCACTTGAACAGTTTATGGGAATTAGACAACTAAATTCTTCTAAGAATGGCTGCAAGGCAAATGACGATACTCAATCATTCGGCCGAGAACATAAATGCGTTCCACAACTCACAAATTAAGCCTGGATTAATGAACAATAATTTCGGATCAAAGTTCATATCCAACTATAGCTAGGGTCTGACATGTCATTCTTAGCGACGGACCTGACAGTGCATGTTTTTACATTCTTTTTTGACTTCACCCCCCAAATCCTTTAGAAACTTTCACATAAATTAGAAAACGTGGTTTCTACGCCTACACGCACAGGCGGCCGCTACGCATCTCACCATAAACATAAACGAAAACAGTTGATAATTGTTTGACCACCTAATCTCAATACAAAAATAGAGAGAAAGGCGCCATAAACACTAAAACTGCACCAATATGGCAGGTATAGGGTAGGCAACCACATGTTCTATGACTTGTTTAAATGTGAAGGCTCTATGACATTCTGCAGAAGAGCAGGAATTGGATTTGGCCCAGCAAGATTTCCAGTTCCAGTATCACTTAGTTTGAAGATTTCCCCCCCATTTAAGATGGCATCATAATAGTTAGGCCTAGTTACTGTATTCGGGTGTATCTCAAGCCATAGATCCTGCTGCTTTCCCCACTTTGGAACATTCACAACATAATCCTTTAACACAACAATACCATTCCCAATATTTCCAGGCCAAGTTATAATGTCAGCTTATGTTTACTTGTATTCTAGTTTTTGCACACCATTTACTTTACTGCATATCAATTACGAGTACCTGATTCCGAGGCAGGTCTAAAGAATATCAATTATGAATTTAACTAGTTATATTAACAACATTTAGTTTAAGACCAATCATTGCCAGTGGATCTCAATCAATTTCACAAAATGAAGACAAGCAAAATTTCATATTGCTTTCAAAACCTTTACTCTTGCTTGACTGGCAAATTCTATAAAAATAACAAAAGAATGCCAAGACCAGACTTACTGGCACTAAAACTAGCATTTCAATTAAGTAAATGATAAATTTCTGAACAAAAGATGAATTGAGGAATGTACAGGATGAATCGAGCAAAATTTGTAAGTGCAACAAAACAAACGCAAAATGGTATACTTACAATTTAGGTCACTGTTTGGAACAAACGCACATGCTTCTGCTGCTGTTCCCATCTCTACTCCTGATTTGATCGCATCAAGATGAATTCACTGTTGAGCATCAAATAAACAGATCCAAAACCCTGAACCAACAATTACTCCAAAATTTGTTGAAATGCCAACATAAAACCCTAAATTTTATAATTTACCCCAAATTTGTTCAAAATTAGCGCCAAAAAAGCAGCACTTAATCAAATTCAAAACCCTAACTTCACAATACTCCTTCGATTAATTCTCAAGCTGTACGTGATTTGGGTTTTAGAAGTTGTTCGAATTTTTTTTTGCGTTTTTGGTAAAAGAGAAAAAACGAAGAGGAAAGGAGAACCTGGTTTATGTTTTCTGTCGAAATACGAATATACCCCTCGACAATTCAATTTATGACCCGGTTTTTTGTTTTTTTTTAATTTTCCACATCTATCCTTCATATTTTAGCTTATTTACAAAACTGTCTAAGGGAAAAAGAAAAATTAAAATCAGTGAGGGGTAACTCAGTAATATTAAGTGGACACCAAAAACACCAAATCAAATCTTTTTGTGTTAAATTGAAAAAAAATCACTATTCATTTGACACAAAGTCACCATATATAGGGTCCTCCCTCGCTTCGCTCGGTCGGCCCAAAAAAACAACCTCCCATATCCTATTTTTAAAGCAATACTAGTGATCTACTCTTTCTCTTCCTAATTATTGGTTAATTAGCTTTTGGATGTTAAATTTAGATTTAATCTTGTTGAAAAGGTTGCAATCTAACTTAAAATAGATCTCTCATTCCTTTCACCAAAAACCCTAGCAAAACCTAGCCAGCCAACCACAAGGCACAAACCATATATAGTCCACTAGTCACTACCCTATCAATATAGTTGGTTAATGCTACTTTTATGGGAGTAAAAACTATCAAAATAAACAGTCGGTACTTTGTACCAAGACAGACATGATAGTTCTCCCACAGATTTATTGAATAAAAACAGCCTTATAATACTCCAATATCTGTCTTTGTTAATTTATCATCCTAATATGTTAGTTTAGATACCTGACTAGTTTAGATTGTAATAGCACATTTAACACGTTACACGTGGCAAGATCTGAAGAGGGGAGTAATTTAATACGATGCAACAAGGAGCACCGTGGAAAAGCCTATGATACCTTATCGGATCTCGAGCCAATTCAAAATCAACGGTCAAGATGATGTATGCACGTGGCGGTCATGCAGAAAAAGCAGTTGAGACGTGGCAGTCATGCAGAGGAGCAGTTGAGACGTGGCAGTTGCAATACATGCAACGGACTTGTGTACGGCCGCGACGTGGCGCAACCTCAGCCAAGCATTATCCTGAAAGAAAGCACGAGCTCTACAACCCGTGCGGGAATGACACAAACACGCAAGCCCGTATACTCGTATGGTAAAGAACCGCGCGGGTTAATCTGTGAACAGTAAATATGTTACAAATTCTATAAATATAGAACTCCTCTGAATGAAGAGGGGGTCGACAAAAATTGGAGAGAAGAGAGAGAAGTGAGGAGAGGGGGTTTTATCATAAATCCAATCTTAACTTATAAACATAGAGAAACTAGAAACACCCCATTGTAAGTCCAATTAATCATTCAAATACAACTTCTATATCTTCAATGAATCTCATTCATGAGAGGAGAAGTCCTTTACTAAGATTATTATATGTCAAATCTAGCACGTATAAATTCTGATCTCATGCATGTATTAGCATGATTCCAACTATCTTTGCATCCCTATCCATTATTTCCAGAAAAGCATGTTAATCCCGCTATCATTCATCCCGTGCGGGATCTACCTTACACTTGCGTATTATATGAGTATATATGTTAACTATTATTGGTATCATGAATCATATGATCACGGGTAATGGTTTTCTTCAAGGTTATATCTTAGGATATCATTGTTGTGTCGCACTCACATGTATGCTGCGATATTGATTGTGAGCTCTTGATCTAAGCAAATAGGTTTTTGCGCTCACAGTTTGGCGCTAGAAACAGGGACATAATGTCTCGGTAAAAGTATTAGTCTTTTCCTAGTGACTTTGTGTTCTCAAAACAAAATTAACAATATGATTTTTCTCACTAAGAGAGCAAGTAATAGCGTTGAAAATATGTAAATTGTCATTACTTATAATGTTATGTTTATGCTTTCATTTTGTCCTGAGCTTACGTGATAGCACCAGTGGCACGATATGGCGGAAAAGGATTGAAGAAGCAAATCCGGAAGAAGGATGGATTTATATTAATGATTTAACTAACAAATTCTTTGTAAAAATCTACTGGGTTTTTCTATTGTTTGTTCCGTTGCAGAACATGGATTTACTCAAAGAACCCCCAAAGCCAAAGAATCCGATACCCACAGTAAGAACGAGAAGTGCGCAGAAAATCGCCATGGAGCAGGAAGCAAACCGCACGGTTGCAGTTACAAAGGTGAGTACGGTGACGGGAGCAGACTTGAGATCAGTGGTAGCATCCAAAGAAGCATCAAGGGCCGCAGCAAAAGCTACGGCGGAAATGGTTGCAATTGCAAAGAAAAAAGTTTTGGAACAGCATCAAAAGACGCAAACAATTGATGCACACAAAGAGATCACAGGCAAGAATGCAACTATAGAAGCGCAAAATATTACATCAAAAGCAGCAGCAGATGCAAGAAATTCGAAAGCCGTCCAAGATGCAGAAATTCGAAAGATGGAAATGACAAAAGTAACGACGGAGAAAAACAAAGGCAAGGTGGGAGGAACAATCCCAGAGGATTATTGCGATTACCACGGAGTGAAGGGCCACACAACAGAGAGCTATCAAGCTGCTAAAGAGCACGCCAAAAAGCAGGACGGCCATCTTCATCAGTATGGAATGGCACCAGGCGAGCTGGGAGGATCTTCACGCTTACAGCTACCGTATCAGCTTCCCGGGAGTGGAGTTTTGTCACCAGGTCTAAATCCCGCCATGCAGCCTGAGAGGGTGGAGCGAGAAAAACCACATATTGACATCGAGGCCAGTGAGGATGATTCTGTTGAAGAAGAGTTAGAAGCAGATTTTTTCCATCCGCATGAAGCAATCCCACGCATGGAGCCATCTCCTCAGTCAAACGCATCCATGCTATTGGCGGCAGAACTGAAAGCAGCTCAAAGGGAACGGAAACTGCTAGCAGACGCGATGGCCATTTAGCACGGGAAAATGAGGAGCTAAAGGGAAAAGCCGTGATCTTAGCAAGAGCACAGCATGTCCAACCCAAACAGTATCAACTTCCAAGAAGTCCCGCACGAGAGGAAGGCTCGTAGAATATCCGACATCAAAACAATCCGGAAAGAAGAATGGTCATGCATCCCCAGCACAGAGTCCGACCACCAGTCATACCGTACGATAACAATTACCCAGGAGGTATGGATTACGACTATGAAGTAGGAAATCAATCCGCGGAGGACGACATGGCAGGAGATTATGGCGAGGACGAGTATGAGGATGATTGCGGTAATGAAGTGCACGCAATGAACAGACCAGCTAACTGTGATGCCGTACCCAATAATCATGAACGTCAGTACCGAGATGAGATAGAAGAAATGAGAGCTGAGCTAAGAGCAATCAGAGCGCACCAAGGAGGCAACAGATTGGAAGTGGCAATGCACGATGCACAAACAACACCACTTGTCCCCCGGCTAGCATTGACTAGGATTTCCAGGAAATGCTCACTTCCAACTTTTACATGCTACGATGGAACCAAAGATCCCGCAGCACATTTGAGGTATTACGCACGGGTTATGGCACCATGGGTAAGGAATAATGTGGTAATGTGCAGGTATTTCCCATCCAGTTTAAAGGGAGTCGCGCTCCAATGGTACGACAACTTGACTCCAAACTCCATCAGATCGTATGCTGAGCTGGCCACCAAATTCGTGGGACAATACATGTATAACAAAGCTTTGAAGACAGGGACTGATAAGCTTCACGGACTCATTTCTAAGTCAGGGGAAAGTTACAGAGACTATGAGAGAAGATGGACAAAGATCTGCCAAGAGATAGGGAACGTGAGCGATGAGGCGAAAATCAGCGGTTTTACTTGGGGATTGGATAGGCACTGCGCACTCTTCGTGGAAATTCACGGATCAGATACGCAGACCGAAGGAGCATTGCGTATCATCCTAGAGAAGCATGTACGATTGCAGGAAATTCAAAGAGACAACCCGCGGGGTCAGTCACATCGATCCACAGAGCGACCAAGGAGCAATCACAGGTCTTCACAAGGGAAAGGAAGTTCGCATCGTACCAATTCGGTGGAGCCCGTGCCTACAGAGAAGAGAGCGCATGATGGAGCAAGGCAGTACGAAAACAAGCGTCTAAAGCCGGGAACAGGAAAAAAGAGTTACAACTTCAATGATTC
Organism: Papaver nudicaule; assembly: GCA_023529015.1. NCBI lineage: Eukaryota > Viridiplantae > Streptophyta > Magnoliopsida > Ranunculales > Papaveraceae > Papaver > Papaver nudicaule. Next base: position 16,332 of record JAJJMA010139202.1, read on the forward strand.
CGTCTACACAAAGCTGAATACAAGCGTGTCGCAAATACTACGAACCTTGAAGTCCCGTGAGGATATGAAGTGGCCATGGTCAAGAGGACAACATGCATCACGGAATGAAACCCACAAAGATTTCTGTGAGTATCACGAGTTCAAAGGACATCGCACTGAGGATTGCAAGACTTTAAAAGATTACATACAAGGATTGGTGGACACAGGAGATCTAGGGCAGTACGTGTACCAGCAGCAGCGTAGCCAGCGAAACAAGACGGTCGTAATTCCACCAAATGACCAAGTAGTTACTATGATCACCCATTCAGAATCACGATCTTCGTCACTTGTGGGAGGCATAAACCAGCGACTCAGAAAGCGAATGGAGAACCATGAGATTTTCAGCATGAACGGAGAAGCCACGGAGCAGTGGGAAGGATGGATGGCTACACCTTTAAGCTTCTCAGCAGCAGATGTTGTTCAAGATATGGAGGTGCACAATGATCCGCTAGTTTGACTCTTCCGATTGCCGGATGGAACGTGAAGAAAATCTTGATTGATAGTGGGAGTTCCTTGAACATAATGTTTTACAGTGCGTTCGTGAAAATGAATCTCAAGGATGAGCAATTATCCCCTTCACGATACACTATTTACGGTTTCAACGGATCCATCTCGAAGCCTAAAGGAGAAATTGTATTGGAGGTAAAAGTGGGACCATTGACGGTCAACACGAGTTTTAGCATTGTGGATGCGCCTTCGCCATATAATGCCATAATAGGGAGATTGTGGGTTCATCAGCTAAAAGGAGTTGCCTCATCATATCATCAGTACCTAAGCTTTCCCACGGATCAAGGAGAAATGCAAATCAAAGGAGATCGGGATATAGCAAGGGAGTGTCACGCGACGGAAATCAGAATGAATGCGGAGCGTGCGGAACGAAATACCAGGAAAGCTCGCAAGGAAGAAAGCAAGAATCTAGTCATCAATGAGTATCTCGAAGAATCTAAAGGGAAAAGCTTAATGCACGTGCATACGGATCCTGCGTATGAAATGGCGAGTCCATGGAGGGAAGCAGAGAGAAACAAGAACTTGGCGATTGAGCAACATCTTACAGACATAGCGAATGAAATTCTTGCTACCACACCAAAGCTCAACGGGAACGCGAGCACTTCTTGTCCCGGCATGGATCCCGATGAGATGGAGGCAATGAAAGCAGTAAAGGGGAAAGCGCACGCCAAATAGCAATTAAAGAAGGCTCCCCTCATAGGAGCCACATAACCGTTTTTTTCCGCGGTGGAGCCTACTAAGGAAGTAAACATAAGCACGTCTGAATCCCCAAGGATGATAAAAGTTGGGACATTAATGGGACAAGAGCAGGAAAGCGCACTTCATCAATTACTAATTGAGTACGCTGACATTTTCGCATGGAAAATGGGGGATATGCCCGGCATAGACCCAAAGGTCGTGGAACACGAGTTAAAGATAGAGCCTGGAACGCAGCCGTTTAGACAAAGATTGCGGAAGATATCACCAGATTACCAGCATGCAGTGGAACAAGAGTTGAAGAAACTTTTGGAAGCAGGATTCATCAGAGAGGTCAAGTACCCGACGTGGATATCAAACATGGTAGTCGTTCAAAAAAAGAATGGAGGCGTGCGGATCTGCATAGATTTTTCCAATCTCAACAAAGCGTGCCCGAAAGATAGCTACCCACTGCCTAGCATAGACCAGCTTGTCGACGCGACCGCGGGACACGAACTGTTATCATTCATGGACGGATACTCTGGGTATAATCAAATTGCATTGGCCCAAAAGGATCAAGAGCACACTGCTTTCTTTACTCCAAGAGGATTGTATTGTTACACCAGGATGCCGTTTGGACTAAGAAAAGCGGGGGCAACATATCAGAGATTGGTAAACAAGGTTTTCGAGCCATGGATTGGGCGTAATCTGGAAGTATACGTGGATGATATGCTAGTCAAAAGCAAGAAGGCGGGCAGTCACCTAGAAGATCTGAGGGAAATTTTTCAGGCTATGAGGGAATGTCATATGAAAGTAAATCCAGAAAAATGCACTTTTGGAGTTACATCCGGCAAATTCTTAGGATATTTGGTTACGAAAAGAGGAATTGAGGTGGATCCGGCTAAAATTCAAGCAATTGTGGATATGCCATCGCCACGCAAGCTGAAGGAAGTCCAAAAGCTTAATGGGAGCCTAGCGGCGTTAGGAAGGTTCATTGCAAGATCATCAGACAAATGCAAGCCATTCTTCAATATATTGAAAAAAGAAAGCAAATTTGCGTGGACAGACTCGTGCGAAGAAGCATTTCAAAAGATAAAAGAATACCTTGCGGCCATACCAATTCTTCAAAAGCCCGAGCGGGATGAAGTGTTGGCCTTGTACATTGCAGCTACAAGCAACGCGGTGAGCGCCGTCTTGGTCAGGACTAACCTGAAGGAAGAACAGCCAGTCTACTACGTCAGCAAAACCTTGTCTTCTGCAGAGAGAAACTACACCAAATTAGAACAACTCATCTTGGCTCTAGTCCATGCAAGTCAGAAGTTGAGAACATACTTTGATGCGCATTACGTACGCGTAATCACCAAGGCTCCATTGGGAGCAGTGCTCGGAAACACAGAGGCGGTGGGAAGAATAGCCAAATGGAACGCACAGTTGGGACAACACAAGATCATTTACGAATCCCGTACGGCAAGAAAATCTCAAGTACTCGCGGACTTCCTGGCGGATTTACCCTTGGACAATGACGACGGAGTGGATGAGATACCTGGCTTTGAAGAGGATATCGAAGATCCAAACAGTATTCTGGTTCCCTCCAACTCTAAAAGGTGGGAAGTTTTCGTTGACGGCTCCAGGAATAAAGAAGGAGCAGGAATAGGCATTGTCATTACCTCGCCTTCTGGGGACCGTATAGTGCATTCATTCAGGCTAGAATTTGAAGAGCACACGAACAATGTAGTCGAGTACGAGGCCGTAATACATGCGTTACGGTTGATCATAGAAATGGATATCGATGATGTGCGGTTGACAAATGATTCACAGCTCGTCATCCGACAAATTGAGCTGGAATATCAAACTATAGATGAGAATATGATGGCGTACATGGCCTTGGCTCAGAGTCTCGCCTCCAGGATCGAGAAGATTGTCTTTCGACATTTGTGTAGAAAGGATAACCGTCACGCAGACGCCTTGGCATTCCTATCTTCGATGATGAAAGACCCGACCGCAGTTGCCATCAAAATAGGGAGAATATATGAGCCCTCGATCAAATTAAAGGGAATCATGGTCACGGACCACGGACAAGCATCCCCAGAAGAGGATCTGGAAGATAAAGCTACCATGGAGGACCTCGTAGAGAAAGCAGAAAAGGACCGAGAAATGATGATTGACGAGGAAAAAGACTGGAGAATCCCTATTCGCAAATTGCTAGAAAAAGGGTTAAGGCCGTCAAATTACTTACAAGAAAGAAAAATTGAGTCGAAAGCGGGAAATTATGAGTTGCGAGAAGGAATTTTGTACAAAAAGTCATTCTCAGGACCGCTCTTCAGATGTTTGTCCAGAAAGGAAGGCCACCAAGTACTGATCGCCATACATTATGGAGATGCAGGAAATCACAGTGCGGGAAGATCTTTGGCACACAAAGCAAGGATGCAAGGGTACTATTGGCCGTACATGAACAATGACGCCGCCAACATGTCTAAAAGGTGTGAAGAATGTCAACGATATGCGCGGAGAATCCGAGCTCCCGCTACTACATTGAATTCTGTGCTTAGCCCTTGGCCATTCGCGAAGTGGGGAATAGACATAGTGGGTCCTCTCGTAATGGGTACCAAGAAGAGAAGATATCTAATAGTGGCTACGGATTACTTCACAAAATGGGTGGAAGCGAAAGCACTGGCTAATATTAGAAACATTGACGTCTTCACGTTCATCTTCGAAAATATCATTTGCAGATTTGGTATTCCCGCGGCAATAGTCTCAGACAATGGAGCACAATTATCTGGAGCGCACGTGGATGAACTTTTTGAACTCTTCAAAATAGCACAGCTAAAGTCTACCCCCATTTATCCTCAAAGCAATGGACAGGCGGAAATCACGAACAAAACCATTGCTCTAAACTTGAAAAGAACTTTGGGGTCTAAGAAAGGAGCCTGGTGCGAACAATTACACAACACCCTATGGGCATACCGTACTACAAGAAGAGAAGCAACGGGAGAAACACCATTCCTACTCACCTTCGGAGCAGAAGAAGTAATCCCTACGGAGGTTATACTCCCCACCACAAGAAGTGAAGCCTGGGAGAAAGGACTTAACTCAGACTTGATGTTACAAAAGCTAGATGATCTAGAAGAAAGAAGAGAGGTCGCGTTGCAGCGCATGGAGAATTATCAGCAAAGATTGGCTAGAGAATACAATAAAAAATCTAGATCTCGAAATTTCGTGGTGGGGCAGTACGTACTAAGGGTTATTCCCGTGTACCAGAAGGAGAAACAAGCAGGGAAGTTTGCTCCAACTTGGGGAGGACCTTACATCATCCATGATATAGCCGGAAAAGGGTCATATGTTCTGAGAAACATGAAAGGGCAGACACTACGTCATCCATGGAATGCGACATATTTGAAGCCGTACTACCCTTAATAGTTTTGAAAGACAAGAAGCGCAGGGTCGCGCACCGCGGACAGAAGAAGACAAAGGCTTAGGCTGTTGAATGTGTCTATCTCTGAGAGGAATCGCGGGCCTCATTTTTCTGAATATTACAGCACTTTAGAATTTCAAGAAGCGCAGGTTTACGCGCAGCAGCCAGAAGAAGATATGGATTTCCGTCACCCGTGTATCTATCTCTGGAGGGGAGTTGCAGACCTCATATATCAAGTACTAGTTCGAATATTATAAAAGCTGCGTCAACCTAAAAAGCGTGTATATAGCGTCATTGAGTTGCCAAGCAGAAATCTGGCTTCGCATCAACAAAAATAACTATTTGTATGTAAATAAATTTAATAAATAAAGATAGTGCATAGTTATCACCCGTGGACGTAGGTATTTCGGTACCGAACCACGTTAAATCAATGTGTCAAAATTGGCGTCAATCATGATATTAAGAAAAGAGAGACCTGCAAGGCTCAAAATCATCGCGATACCGTCAAAACCAGCATTTTGATAAGAGTATCCAGCAAACGTATAAACGGGTAAAAACACGCCATGTGTAATCTCGCCGGATAAACCTCGTAAGTGTCAATAAGTGTAAGACCAGAAGTTCTAATCGATAACAAGAGATGCCTAACGTACAACACGGATCCCTACCCAAAAGGAGCCAAGATCCGGGTAGGGAAACACCCCATACATGATTCCGCTTCCTTTTGGCCAAGGCTTAGCAATCATTATGACTGGGCAAACACTTAAACAAACATTACACCATATCATAGAGCATCAAAATCAAATTGAAAATTAACAAGTTAACTTTGGCCCGCACGGGATCTACTAGCCTTTGCCATACTTGACTGGGGCAATCAGTATTGATTCGCACGAAGGCTCCAAAATTACAGACAATACTTGACTGGGGCAAAGTCAGTATTGGCCCGCACGGGATTTACTAGCCTTTGCCATACTTGACTGGGGCAAAGTCAGTATTGGCCCGCACGGGACCTATCAGCCTTTGCAATGCTTGACTGGGGCAGTCAGTATTGATTCGCACGAAGGCTCCAAAATCTCAGACAATACTTGACTGGGGAAAAGTCAGTATTGGCCCGCACGGGATCTACTAGCCTTTGCCA
>JAJJMA010139236.1:0-10133 GCA_023529015.1 Papaver nudicaule
TGTTTGTTGACGTTGTTCTTTCCTTTCTTTCAGCAAAAGTATCATAGAAAGTTTTTGGTCGATCTCACTGGTGCCCAAGGTTTGAAAATTTCTAGACTGGGCAAGGACATTCAGCTGCTGAAACAAGAGAAGAAAAATCTCATGAAGGATGTGAAGGGGTTAGAGAAACGTCTTGAGATTGCCGAGTCCGAGCGAGATTGCTTTAAGCAAGATGCTGATGTTCAACGAGAGCGAGCTTCAAAGCTAGACGAGGAGTTGCGCTTGGCACTCGGTTTGTGCGAGGAAAAGGATGCTAAGATTTCTTCCTTGAAGAACCATATCGAAGGGGAGGAGGAGCGCACCTCTTTGTTTAGTCGTGGCCACGCCCGATACGTGTGTAGGAGTATGGGTATTCAACCACCCTATTATTTTGATGGTTTGGATGATCCAGATGTTGTATTGGAGTCTGATAAGGATCTCGTTTCGACCAGCGAGGCTGAGTTAATAATTTCTGAATTGCGAAAGGTGAGGCTAGCGGAGAATTTGCAAGCATCAAATGATAATGTTGATGGTGGATTGGGGATTGAGGGTCATGAAGCTGTCAATTTGGAGCAAAAGGGTGATGGTTTTGACTCTCGGGAGCTAGTTGTGATTGATGAAAGCATTAGTGAAGAGCCGGAAGGTGATAAAGGGGGTGATGGGAGCGCGAAGGTAGGTGATGAGCTTTTTGGTGGTGAGCCGAAGAAGGTAGATTGCATTGGTGCTTCTGATAAGAGCTCCGAGGTTACTGCCGAGGTTCGAGATCCCGTGGGTGAACTTAACAACATTATGAGTTCCCAGTTTTTGCCTTTGTTTTAAGAAGAATGGTAATGATCCTGCGGTTTCGTCCCGAGAAGATTCCTAGAATGTTTTCTATAATTTTGATGAACCTGTGTTTGGATGAATGTGTAAAATAGGAAGTATGTTTCCTCTTCCAACTTTTGAGTAGTTGTGGCTGTTTTTGTGTATTGAATATGATGTGTATGAAGTTGTTGCTTTTTCTCTAACTCTTGATGCTATTTTTCTTCTTCTTTCGTTGCTGCCGCTTTGAGCCTTGCCTTTTATTGACTGGTTTTGAAAGTATTATTTGTAAATGGTTCGTATAGCTTCTCGAGGTGCAACTTCGGGGCTTACTTCGATGTAGGAGATAGTGACCAAGCTAGTGGGGGCGTACGGATCACCCTTCCCAAAGGCTTTCTGTTACTCACACTGGTTTCAAGCAAACACTGGCTATTGATTGCGTAGTTATCCATGTTGCCTTAATATGTTAGGTAGGCACCGAAGATATTTTAATTATAGTCCTCGGAGGGCCTGGTAGTGCCCTTCTTACCTTTTGCCTAAGTACATGCAGCAACTTGAAATGGATACCCCGCTTCTCAATAATAAAGTAACACGATGGGGGAGTGCCGGTCAAGACTGGAGCTTAGACATGGCACTTTTCTCTTATCGCGGCCTAAAGTTCGACCACTCCAAATCTTTTACACCTCCCCCTTTTTAAGGCTTGAATTTTTATAAGGGGTCCCTTAGCTGCATACTTCGTCATTTATTTTGGGGACGAAGCAGCTGCCTCAGGGTTCCATCTTCCTCTATAGGTAGACGTTAATCCCATTTATCGTCCCCTCGGCGCCTGAGAACGCGAGGTCCTCGTGGCCGTTTGGTAGCGAGTACTAATGTATCATCAGCTTTTTAGCCTTGATGCAAAGTGTTCACTGCTTAACGGGGTGTCTTGTGGGTAGAGGACCGTGCCATATAATTCGTAGGGCCCTTACGAGTTATATGAGCATCAGCTCTGTGCCTACTGAACGAGGTCTTTTTGTTTTGATGGCGTTTGCTGCCTCGGCGTTTACATCCTTTTTCATTCGATGGCATTTTTGCCTCGGCGTTTACAGCCTTTTTCATTCGATGGCATTTTTGCCTCGGCGTTTACAACCTTTTTCATTCGATGGCATTTTTGCCTCGGCGTTTACAGCCTTTTCCATTCGATGGCCTTTTTGCCTCGGCGTTTACAGCCTTTCTAGCTTCGGAGCTATTGCTCATTTTGTCGGGAGTCGTAGCTTGATTTTGATTAAGGCTTTGGTTTCTGGTCTCGGAGTCGTGGTGGTAGTTATGGGAACTGCCGCCTGATGCTATGGTATTGCTTGAATCTCTGTTTTGCGGTGTCGCGTTTGCTTGTCTTCTTCTTGACGTTGGTTTCTTTGTGTCGAGTATTGGCTTTGCTGCTGGTGCTTTTGTGGTCAACTTTGCCTTCGGTACCTTGCTACTTGTTTATGCTACACTCGACAACGATTGTTTTGATTTTGATAGCCCCCTGATGCTAAGGTTGACACGTGGGTGTTAACAGTTTTGAATGGTGTTATCAATTGGTTTCTTTATGGTTTAGAATTTTGAACGACAGTGTGGGGATTTGCGAAAGGTGCGGTTACTTTATTGGTTAGTGTTCAGTTATGGTGTTTGAAGTAGTGGTGCGTTATTCAAGGGAATCGAAATTATAACGTCTGTCCTTTGATTGGACTCGTCAAGATAAGTGGTTCCCGAAACTGTATTATAAAAGGCGAAGTACGCTGTTGCTGCTATTAGTGACTATCTGTTTGGTTTTTTATCTGGCGCTCTTTTCTTCTTTTCTTCCCCTCTTTTGAGTTCTACCATTTTTTGAGGGAGTAATGGCTGATAGAGGAAAAGCTCCTATGGAGGAAGGAAATGATGAGATGGACCCAAGAAGCCATAGGGAACGGATTCGAATGATAATGAAGATGGAAGCCGAATTTGCTGATGCTAGCTCTTCTAGGAGGGAGAGTAATCCTGACAAAGTGATTCGCCTGTTTGGTAATCTCATTGAGAGTGATGAGAGAAGGAGGGAGCAGAGAATGAGAGAAGACGGCGGTTCGTCCTATGATTGCCGTATGTATGAAACTAGATCATTTTTTCGCCGCCATAGCGAAGAGATTTTGCTGATGCTTAAGGATGGTCCTGTCTTTCCTGTAGATGAGGTGAACGTGAAAGCTGAAGTAAAGGAAGAGATTAGCGACGTGAATCCGTCTGTTCCTGCCGTCGCTCCTTTGGTTGATGAGCAAGTCGCTGCTGAAGAAGAATTTATTCCAGAGGTTGTTTTCTGGGAGGAAGATGCTGCCGCTATTCCTGTTGGTGTTCCAATCATCGATGTGGATCTGCTCGAGGGTCTTGACGAAGATCGAGGTACCGTTGCTGGACGACTTCGGAATAGGCGTAGAAATAGGAGAGGTTGAATTTAGTTTTCTATAACAGCGTCTTCGGAGTATCTTGTTTTGTTAGTTATTTCTTTTCTTCTGTCTTATTCTAGAAGTTTGCTTCGTGTTTCTAATGTGCTTCCCGAATGAATGCTTTTGTTATCTTGCTTATTTATCTGTGTGAAATAGGTTACTTGCTTCCAAGCTTCCCTGCATTATTTTTGTTGCTTCGCTATCCTGCTGATATCAAATGGTCGCTAAGTGTGTATGGGTGTATTATGCTACGGATCCTTAAATATTATTTCCCGAAGGCTTCAGATAGCGTATATGTGCTTCGGAGTGTAATATTTTATTTTTCCGTATTCGTAATTTAGTGTTATTGTTGCCAGCGTGCGTCATCGGTTGTTCTTCAGTGAGTATGGTCTTCTGCTTCCCTCACTCGAGGTTCCTCAGACCTGCTTCGGAGAGACTTGAATGAAATAGAATCTATCAGTTTGTGCCTTTATCCCATGTGTTTATTTGCTAATTAATTGTTTCGAGGTGGTTCTTCTAGTGGTAAGAAGTTTTGGACTCGTGAATATGTTTCCCTAAGACTGTTGCATAGGATTTTTGCGTGACTAAATATACGCTTATCGAAGCTTTTAGTAATTAATTCCTATAATTAGATTTATTTTTTTTTCATACGAGCGGCGTATTGTGACTAAGACAGCGTGTCATGCTCGCTTTGTAAGTTTGTATATCACGATGGTTTTATTGCGGGTATTCCTCGTGTCGTGCTTATTTTCTTTATATTTCTTCGGAGTCACCTTGAGTTTATTCTGCTGTCTTGACTCGGAAAATATTTTTCCCGATGGTTTTATCAAAGCAATTTTAAATAGCACGAAGATTTAAAAACCCTAAAATATGTTTGTATATATTTTCTGAATTATTTTCTTATGGCTAGCCGCTTGCTGTCGGAGAGCATTAAGATTAAAAACTAAAACTCATTTCCATGCTAATTTTGCCCTGCCAAAATTTAAAAATCCTCAACGAATGACTTTAGCATCTGATACTGTGCTCAAATCATCCCCTTCCATCTGATTTTTACGAAGTTTTATTTCCCAAATATAGCATGAAATTTTGAAAACTTTAAAATGGATTTTTATGTATAACATGAGTTTTGAAAACCCTAAATGGATTCGTAGATACGGATTTGTAATTCGTCTATTGCAAAGCTGGATTCTACGCTACAAAAGGTTTTAATGCCCCTAAATAAGCAACTGCCTCTCTCGGAGATCAACTTCGTCATACCGAGGTTTTGAAAACTCTTTAATGGATGATTTTATCACCTGATGCTGTGCTCTAAAACTCTTAAACATGCCAAAGCCTTTAAGGTCATTTAGATGCTTAAGGTACAGGAGCTTCTTTTCAGAAGACAAACTTTTGAAAATCTTTGGAAAAAATTAGAAAACACAACAAAATTTTTGAAAACCCTAAAAATCACAGGCAAACCCTAAGTTGTTTTAATCAGTCCCTGTTTCTAGCGCCAAACTGTACGAGTAGAAAATCTGCATAGGTACTCAAGGTGCCATATCCATCAGATCTACCCGTACATACAGTAATTAGTTGAGATTCGATGGTGCGATGACCATAAGAACAGTACCGAGGATACTATGAACAGTAATTAAAGACCAAAACTTATAATAGTAAAGGCATAGTATAAGAAGATTTGTATATATTTCGATGTCGTGATTACATGAATATAACCCTAAGGAACCAGAGGAGATTACAAACCTAATCTCTCTCTTGCTGCTTAGGCTCAACCCAAAGAGAATCCAACCCTTACAACGTTTTCCAAGCTCGCCTTATATAGGCCGAGCTTGGGTGGTTTACAGCTAATAAAGACAAACGACTCAATCGTGGTGGTGTCAGTCCCTGTCGAGTAAGGCGGTGGTACTCCGAGGTTAATTTCTGGTCTTCGGTCCTTTAACATGATCTGAATCCTTCCCTGCCGAGTCTTCGCTTCGCTCGTGTGTGACTTCTACTTCTTTGGCTGGTCTGAGATTGCGTTGCCGATCCTCTCGGGGTGGTTAGGCTTCCTGGATGCGAGACATGTGCCCCGAGGGGTTTTACCCCCTACAGTTTGCCTCTTTTCTTATCCAAAGGTCGTTGAGGTTTGGAGGAGAAAACCCTTGGCGTTGCGCCTTCTTCAACACGTGTCCTCGCATTGATTTCTGACTGACACACGTAGCTTCGAGTACTTTTCGAAATCTTCACCCTCTTTGACCTGTCACAAGTCGTTTCGGTTCTGTCTTTATTCTTATTTAAACTTGTTTTGTCGCCTCCTCTTCCCTCTTTCTTCCTTTGCTTTTCTATTACTTTCCGAAGTGGACGAATTTCTCTTTCTTCTGTACTCTTCCTTTCATCATGGTGAGTTTGGTCTTCATCGTTTTAGTTTGATCTTTGCTCTTATTCCTTTCTTAAACTTTCTTTTCTGTTGCAGGCTGCCGCCGGTGCCTCTGCAATTGCTTCTTCAGACGCTTCTGTTGCTAAGGTATTACCTTACAAAATGGTGGATCCCCAAAAGATCGGTTGGGAGGAAAGAGCGCGTATCTACGGATTTAATTCATCTCTTTTTTCTTATAAAAGCTTGGGAAAGGAGATTCTATCCCCTGAACTTCTTTCTTTTCATAAGTGTAATGACAGAAAGTTAATCGTTTCCGGCGAACAACTCGGCGCCGGTCTCCCTATTCCCCTGTATAATCCGTCCAACCCTCTCTTTTATGCGATTTATTCCGCAATCAGCCCCCCCTGTGGAGTGATGCAATTGAACGGAAACTCTATTCGTGTTATCAGCGAGTGGGTTGCTCGCTCGGAGGGTAGGTCATATTATTATAAAGAGCTTCCCGAAGAACTCCAACATCCTTCCGAATACTGGTCTGTTTCCAATTTCTTCAAGTGCTACAAAGTGGAAAAATCTTTGGCCAAAGAGAAAGCTCCTTGGAGTGTGAGTTTGAGTAAAGTGCCCGATGCTTCTCAGCCCCTCGGTGACGTAGATCTTTCGGGATCAAAAAAGAATACACTTCTTCGTCACTCTAGTGATGAGGTGTGGTTTACAAAGCCCATACTTATCGAAGGCCCTGTCTTGTATGGCTATAAAGATGAGGAGAGGAAAGTCGAGCGTAAGAAATTTGAGGCTGAACATAATTTCCAAGCTGTTAATTTCTTCAGTATTTTCTTTTCTGAGGAGGAGCGTGTCAAATCTCAAGGAAAGATTGCTCAAGCCAAAAAGAAGGTAAAGTGTAATTTGAAATTCCTTTACTTATTTTTCTTTTTTGAATTACTCTCATCCATGTGTTGTTTTTCAGAAGGCGGAGCAGGCGAAGGCAAAAAACCAGAGGGTTTCGGACGAAGGTGGGGCTCCGAAGAAGAGAAAAAGGTCTTCGCCATCGGCGTTTGCTGGGAAGGGGGAAATTGGTCAGGTGATAAACACTTCCTGCCTCAGCTATGCGATAGGTATGGATATTTGCCTCTGTTTAGAACCTGATAAATTGGCTGCTTGTCAGCAGAGCGATGTATTGACCGATGATGGGAACGCTGCGAGTTTATCCTCACGTGAACCGAATCGAAAAAGAGGAAAAACCATGGCTACGAAGAAGAAAGGCGCGCAGGCTACTAGCTCTATGACCGAAGTTGTTACCCGAAGGCGAACTCGTCGGTTTACTGTTTGCTCGGATGATGAGGAGACCGAAGATGATAGGACTCCAAAGCGAGAGAATCTTAGCCGAGGAGCAGCAGGGATGCCGAATCCCAGAATTGTGGTACCCTCGCAGGGATGTTCCTCTTTTGATGGCGAAGCTTCTCCTTCTGACCAACCAGAAATGAATTTGAATCAGTATGGGTCCAACATTGATACCACTTTGGGTTTCTTCGCATCAGGTGCGAGTGTTCCTTCGATTCCTAGTGCCTTCGCTCAGCAGTCGTGTCTTGGTTCCAAAAGTCAGACTTCTACAGAGCCGAACGTACGTCGGGATCCTCCTGCTGAGGATCTAGCTAGTCTTTTGAGAGCGTATTCAATGGATCCTCAGAATCATCCTTTGGACCCTTCCGTGTCTGGTTTTCTTGCCCAAGTGTTTTCTGGCTCTTTAGATGAGAATTATGTTGCCTCTGTAGCTGCTTATCACCAAGCATTCGTTGAATCTGTGAGTGTATTTCTTTTGCTGTTTTCGTTTGTACGCATGTTTTTGTATGTTGTTTGTTGACGTTGTTCTTTCCTTTCTTTCAGCAAAAGTATCATAGAAAGTTTTTGGTCGATCTCACTGGTGCCCAAGGTTTGAAAATTTCTAGACTGGGCAAGGACATTCAGCTGCTGAAACAAGAGAAGAAAAATCTCATGAAGGATGTGAAGGGGTTAGAGAAACGTCTTGAGATTGCCGAGTCCGAGCGAGATTGCTTTAAGCAAGATGCTGATGTTCAACGAGAGCGAGCTTCAAAGCTAGACGAGGAGTTGCGCTTGGCACTCGGTTTGTGCGAGGAAAAGGATGCTAAGATTTCTTCCTTGAAGAACCATATCGAAGGGGAGGAGGAGCGCACCTCTTTGTTTAGTCGTGGCCACGCCCGATACGTGTGTAGGAGTATGGGTATTCAACCACCCTATTATTTTGATGGTTTGGATGATCCAGATGTTGTATTGGAGTCTGATAAGGATCTCGTTTCGACCAGCGAGGCTGAGTTAATAATTTCTGAATTGCGAAAGGTGAGGCTAGCGGAGAATTTGCAAGCATCAAATGATAATGTTGATGGTGGATTGGGGATTGAGGGTCATGAAGCTGTCAATTTGGAGCAAAAGGGTGATGGTTTTGACTCTCGGGAGCTAGTTGTGATTGATGAAAGCATTAGTGAAGAGCCGGAAGGTGATAAAGGGGGTGATGGGAGCGCGAAGGTAGGTGATGAGCTTTTTGGTGGTGAGCCGAAGAAGGTAGATTGCATTGGTGCTTCTGATAAGAGCTCCGAGGTTACTGCCGAGGTTCGAGATCCCGTGGGTGAACTTAACAACATTATGAGTTCCCAGTTTTTGCCTTTGTTTTAAGAAGAATGGTAATGATCCTGCGGTTTCGTCCCGAGAAGATTCCTAGAATGTTTTCTATAATTTTGATGAACCTGTGTTTGGATGAATGTGTAAAATAGGAAGTATGTTTCCTCTTCCAACTTTTGAGTAGTTGTGGCTGTTTTTGTGTATTGAATATGATGTGTATGAAGTTGTTGCTTTTTCTCTAACTCTTGATGCTATTTTTCTTCTTCTTTCGTTGCTGCCGCTTTGAGCCTTGCCTTTTATTGACTGGTTTTGAAAGTATTATTTGTAAATGGTTCGTATAGCTTCTCGAGGTGCAACTTCGGGGCTTACTTCGATGTAGGAGATAGTGACCAAGCTAGTGGGGGCGTACGGATCACCCTTCCCAAAGGCTTTCTGTTACTCACACTGGTTTCAAGCAAACACTGGCTATTGATTGCGTAGTTATCCATGTTGCCTTAATATGTTAGGTAGGCACCGAAGATATTTTAATTATAGTCCTCGGAGGGCCTGGTAGTGCCCTTCTTACCTTTTGCCTAAGTACATGCAGCAACTTGAAATGGATACCCCGCTTCTCAATAATAAAGTAACACGATGGGGGAGTGCCGGTCAAGACTGGAGCTTAGACATGGCACTTTTCTCTTATCGCGGCCTAAAGTTCGACCACTCCAAATCTTTTACACCTCCCCCTTTTTAAGGCTTGAATTTTTATAAGGGGTCCCTTAGCTGCATACTTCGTCATTTATTTTGGGGACGAAGCAGCTGCCTCAGGGTTCCATCTTCCTCTATAGGTAGACGTTAATCCCATTTATCGTCCCCTCGGCGCCTGAGAACGCGAGGTCCTCGTGGCCGTTTGGTAGCGAGTACTAATGTATCATCAGCTTTTTAGCCTTGATGCAAAGTGTTCACTGCTTAACGGGGTGTCTTGTGGGTAGAGGACCGTGCCATATAATTCGTAGGGCCCTTACGAGTTATATGAGCATCAGCTCTGTGCCTACTGAACGAGGTCTTTTTGTTTTGATGGCGTTTGCTGCCTCGGCGTTTACATCCTTTTTCATTCGATGGCATTTTTGCCTCGGCGTTTACAGCCTTTTTCATTCGATGGCATTTTTGCCTCGGCGTTTACAACCTTTTTCATTCGATGGCATTTTTGCCTCGGCGTTTACAGCCTTTTCCATTCGATGGCCTTTTTGCCTCGGCGTTTACAGCCTTTCTAGCTTCGGAGCTATTGCTCATTTTGTCGGGAGTCGTAGCTTGATTTTGATTAAGGCTTTGGTTTCTGGTCTCGGAGTCGTGGTGGTAGTTATGGGAACTGCCGCCTGATGCTATGGTATTGCTTGAATCTCTGTTTTGCGGTGTCGCGTTTGCTTGTCTTCTTCTTGACGTTGGTTTCTTTGTGTCGAGTATTGGCTTTGCTGCTGGTGCTTTTGTGGTCAACTTTGCCTTCGGTACCTTGCTACTTGTTTATGCTACACTCGACAACGATTGTTTTGATTTTGATAGCCCCCTGATGCTAAGGTTGACACGTGGGTGTTAACAGTTTTGAATGGTGTTATCAATTGGTTTCTTTATGGTTTAGAATTTTGAACGACAGTGTGGGGATTTGCGAAAGGTGCGGTTACTTTATTGGTTAGTGTTCAGTTATGGTGTTTGAAGTAGTGGTGCGTTATTCAAGGGAATCGAAATTATAACGTCTGTCCTTTGATTGGACTCGTCAAGATAAGTGGTTCCCGAAACTGTATTATAAAAGGCGAAGTACGCTGTTGCTGCTATTAGTGACTATCTGTTTGGTTTTTTATCTGGCGCTCTTTTCTTCTTTTCTTCCCCTCTTTTGAGTTCTACCATTTTTTGAGGGAGTAATG
>JAJJMA010139245.1:0-10695 GCA_023529015.1 Papaver nudicaule
TTCATTTAGGATAATACAAAATACCAACTCATCCCGATTAGGCCGGTTCCAATGGAACCTCTCAAATCATCCCCTTTGCAATCCTAGGTGGACTAGCAAAGCTGAAATGGGGCAGTGGGTATCGATGGAAATTCCATCGACAGATGGAAAAGCATCGTCGATCAGATGTCGCTCCAATCCAACGGTTCAATTCGAAGTGCCTATTTAATGCACCCCAAAACGTTTTGTTCTTCACATTCTTCATCATATTTGTCACATCAAACACAATTTTACTCCTCTGCAATCAACAATTTCTGAATCTAATTTTTTTCTGACTCAATGGAGTATGAACATGATTCTTCGGACTCTTCTGATGAAGAGATGCAAAGAAGAATGATTGATTTTGATTCTTATCAAAAAAGAGTTCTTCAAATGCTGCAGGAAATTGATTCCGACTCTGATGAAGAAAGAGCGCAGTTCGACACTTTGTTGGAGGTCTATACTGGCACAATACCTTCAGAACCTGAGCCAAAAGCGGTGCAGTGTAGGCGATACACTTACCGTGATCGGGAATTCTGAGAAACTGATGCATGATTATTTCAATGAAGACTGTGTGTATTCCGACCAAGATTTTCAGCGTCGCTTCCGCATGCCCCGGCACTTGACGAAATTTATTATTTCGGAGCTTGTAAGAGTTGAACCTCGATTTGATTATCAGTTTGATTGTCGTAATGTTAGAGGTCACAGTCCGGAGCAGAAGGTTACGGCGGCTTCGAGGATTCTTGGTTACGGTTGTCCGACAGATTCCCTTGATGAGTACATCCGAATGGGCAAAACAACTGCCTTCAACTATCTCTCGTTGTTTTGCGAAATTATGATTGATCATTTCGGTCCAGAGTATTTGCGCAAGCCCACGCAGAAAGATATTCAAGAGATATTGAAAGTGAATACGGAGAGGGGTTTCCCGGGAATGCTCGGTAGTCTCGACTGCATGCACTGGGTGTGGCAAGGGTGTCCAACAATGTGGGCTGGACAATACAAGGGTCATTACGCTAAGCCAACTGTCATTTTAGAAGCTGCGGCTACTGAAGATTGTTGGATATGGCATGCTTTTTTTGGTCTTCCTGGTTCGCAAAATGACATTAATGTGTTGCACAAATCGCCTCTTTTCGAAGACCTTAAGAAAGGCCGAGCCCCCCCTGTTAATTTCAATATCAATGGACATCAATACAGTAATGGGTATTATCTTGCTGATGGAATATATCCTAAGTGGTCAACACTGGTTCAAGCGTTTAGGGGAGTGCCTACGGGAAATACTGGTAAGGCAATGAGGCATTTCAACAGAATGCAGATGGCCTTCAGGAAGGATGTTGAGCGGGCCTTTGGAATTCTGAAGAAGAAATTTGCTATCGTTTGTGGTCCTTTCCGTGGTTTGAGTACCCGTGAAATGCATAAGACTATGCTCACTTGCATAATTCTGCATAACATGGTAATCCAAGAAACTCGTCGTAATGCTACCTGGACCAACTATCCAGACGAGGACTTGAGGGAGGATGTTGTGCCACAACGGGGAATAGGTGCAAGGGACTATGCGCGGATGACGAATCACATTCGTAACCCAAATTTGTACGAAAGATTAAGGAGTGATCTTTGTGCACATCTTTGGGCAGAAGAAGGACGAAGAGCTGCAGGACATGGTGGAGATGAAGAAGATGAAGATGAAGAAGTTCGTGCTCCTCGTTGGGAAACAACTGCTGCCTTTGAAGATGGATTGAATGAAGATGAAGATGATGATGATGATGATGAGGATGATGATGAGGATTAATAATTGTTTTTCTTAGTTAAGAGGATGTTGAACATGATGATTAAGTGTTTTTTTTTTTTTCTGTAATTTTTGCTTTGTTTTTTTTTCTGTAATTTTTGTTTTGTTAGCATTAATGAAGATTAACTTTTATATAACTAGAGATTTTCATTAAAATTAAAGACAGTAATTACATTAAAGAGGGTGTGCCATGCCCTCTACAAAATATAGACCCAACATAGAGCCGTGTCGTTCCGATATAATTAGTAAAAAGGGTTTGCCAAGCCCTTTTGCAACATAAAAAAAAAAAAAAACTCCCGATATAATTAGTAAAAAGGGTGTGCCAAGCCCTTTTGCAAAAGACCATCCGATGATGGTAACGCAATTGCCATTGTTGTTGAAAATCGGCAAACTGCTTATACTACTGATGATGATGAGATGCTGATACTACTGATGATGATGATGATACACATTGCCGCTATTGATGATGATGATGCTGATACTTGATGATTGATGATGATACACATTGCTGCCATTGATGATACACTTGCTGCCATTGATGATGCTGATGCTGATACCCTTACCGATGCGACCCCCCACTCCCCATGAATGATAATGATGATGGAGATGCTACTCGTCCGCCCAAGGACTGACCTCCTCCGCTTCAACGTCAGATGCATTATCGGCATTGACGGATGGGATAGGAGCTGGTCCTTGAACGTCAAACTCAAGAGCGGCAAGCCGTTCTGCCTCCATCTGCCTTTTGATCCGCTCGAAGTCCATCTTCCAGATGTACAGTTGTTCATCATTCATGTTAGAGGTATTGGCATTCATGATCTTATGCTTATCATGGTTATGCACATACTTCTCCTGTGAGAGGCGACTTTTTTTAAGTTCACCTGTCAGAACCCTGCGTTCAGCTGATCGTTCCTTGGAAGTTTCCTTGAGGTGGGCAGTGTAGGTATCCATGTTGAAGCCTTTCCCCTCAACAGCAGCATCAGCCTTTGCTTGTCGTAGCTTCTTGGCCTGGTTCCTACCACACAACAGCTGGAACTTCAGGGCATTTGCGGACGCCTTCTCAGTCGTGATCCCTCCACTGCCTCCACTGCCACCACTTCCTCCACTGCCACCACTGCCACCACTGCCTCCACTGCCTCCTACACCTTGTGACCCCGTCTGTGAGGGAAACTGGGACGCAAAGGGCGAGGATGGAGACTCCTGGGAGTGAGGCGAACCTTGATTGTACGGTGAAGCTTTAGGAACCGACTTCATCTGGAGAAGCATCTTAGGGTCGTATTTAGGCAGCACTTTCAAGATATGGTAACACTCCTCGTAGGCAAATGGTTTCCCGTGCTCTCTCTTCCAGGCCTCGCGACACCTCCGTTCGACGTCCGTGTCACCCTCCCCACTTTGTCTTCGACGTTCAGCCTGCGCAATGGCGGCAACAAAGAGTTGCACCTGTGCGTTGATGGTGACGAAGTGGTTGCACAAAGAAACTTCCGTACGGCAAGTGACATTCATTGTCTCCTGCTCGAACTGGTCATAGATGCTCCCCCAGAGTGTTGCCCTATCTTGATGAACACCGGTAATCGGATTTTCAGTAAAGCGGACATAGTTAGAACATATGATCATGTCCTCAGATACGGTAAGAGATTGCCCGCGGCTTCCTCTCCCAGCATTTCTTTCTCCCATTTCTTGACTATCCTCATCGTACACTTCAGGATCATATTGAGTAGATTGAGTAGCAGCTTGTTTTCCCTTGTTTTTTGCTTTGCCGCGTGCCATATAAAAGCTGTGCACATCGGAGGGTGTGTCCAATGCAAACAAATAGATAGCGGAGTGCGCAATTGTGGTAGATATTAGAAAACTACTACAAATGTTGCAAAGGTGTGTGTTGATAAGCTTACAAATGAGGGTATATATAGGCTTTATCAAATCTGAGCCGTACATCTATATCGATGGAAATTCCATCGTCGATAGAAATTCTATCGACCTCGACACTTTTTGTATCTGTCGATGGAATTTCCATCGACGATACTATTTCCAACTGACGTTGCAAATTTGCAACTTTGCAACGTCAAAACACCTGTTTGCTAGGTCCATAGCCAGCGAAAACACCCTTAATTTGGGTTTTTGGTGTCCCATAGGAAGCGGCCTTAGTCCAAGCAGTATTTGGTCATTTTGTACTTTTCCGTAACTAAGACATACTAATCAAATTAATCTCAGAGCATCTCCAATGGATCCTCGGAGTCTTTCCTATGTGGATGTGCTATTATAACATCCTCTAATCAATTTTTCCTTGATTTTAGAAAGTTTCAAAATATCATCTCCAACAGTATAATGTGGAGGGGAAATAGTTGTACACTTGTCATGCCCTAATAGGAGTAGAAGTTTTATTTTCTCTAAAAAGAATTAAAAAATATAAGTTATTTTTGTGAACTAAAAAGTAGGTTCACATCCTCAAGCAGATCTTCCGAAACTAGAGGATGGGCTAGAGGATGTCAATCCAACCGCCTCTTCACATCTTGTCTTCACACTCCCTTTGGAGAAGGTTTTTTTGAAAAAGTGGAAAAAATCTTATGTGGCCACGAATTTAGGAGGATAACTTTCTCCCGTTGGAGATGCTCTTATAAGAAACCCATCTTAACTTCCTAATTTACTACGTGGCATCTTCTTACTGGCACTGCACTGCAGTAAATAAACATGCAAAATGCAGTAAATAAACAGCAACGTATAATGTAAGTTAGATGAGTAAGATCTGACTGGTACGTGTTGCCAGCTCTATGCATGGACCGAGTTGGAGAGGGATCAGTAGTAATGTCACTCTGTCAGCATGCTACATGTATTTTTGATACGCCTGCCTGCCTGCCTGGAAGGATATCAATCATTCTTATAGAAATTTTGTCAAGGAATGTGATGAGGATGATATGACAAGCTATATAGTACGCGTTCTTGTTGTTACGATGACGACGATCGACTTAATTAACTAGATAATAAGAGATGTGAAGAGGGGCTTGGCAGTGACAATGATTTTTCATCTATGGTTTGCTGAATAGCTGCAGAATAATAATTATTAAATTGTGGGCATCCAACTCAAAATCAATTGGCAATGCCCCTTCACGCTCTGATACCATATTAAATTATGGGCATCCAACTCAAAACCAATTGGTAATGAGTGGAATAGCTCATAGAATTATTAACCGCAGGATCTTAAAGTATCCATACAATGTGGAATGTGGGACTAATAATCTCAACAATAATTATAATTATAATTATAATAGAGAGGTCCTTGATCGAGTTTATACGTACCTTAGATGTTGACACTCCAAAACAGCTTCGGGCAAACTGCTGCTGTCAGGAAACAGTACTTGTGCTATTTGGACCAAATTAAGGCAATTACTGCTGTTAGGTGGTGGTCATCTGACATGTGAGAGAGAGGCCTCATATTTCCACAGCACAAATTTTATTCACAATTGAGGCTAATCAATAAGAGCAAGCACTGTGGTTCACATAAATAGAGAAATTATAGAGATATCTTAGAGAAATGGAGAAGAGCAACTACCATGGCTCAAAATTTCTCTATATTCTAGAGATGGAGATGGATTTCTCTAGTTGGTGCTGTCAATCCGTAACAGGCAATAGAGATACAGATGCGGTGCGGAAACCGAGTTTCCGCACTTTACTTTTTAGTTTCCGCCTCATTTTTCTGCGGAAACTCAGTTCCGCACCATATATATTTCTGTTTGACCTTTTTTTTTCACACCCCTTCTACACCTCTCATCTTAGCCATCCAATCCCAACAACTATTTTCTCTGGACCGTTCAATTCCAACAGCTATTTTAAAAAAAAAAACTATATTTAGATTCAAATCAATGTCGAAATCGCACAACAGTACGGATCATTTAACTAGAAGATGTTCATTACCGACTAAGAGCAAACTAGTTTATATTACAAGCACATAAATATTATAACAACAAACTACCATTCATGCATATATAAGAGAAGTAAAGGCGCGAACCAACTAAGTTTTCTGTATGAAAACTAATTCTTTAGGGAAACTGAGTTTCCGCCAAGTCAATAGTCAAGATTGACCATGCGGAAACTCAGTTTCCGCCACAAAAATTATGCGGAAACTGAGTTTCCGCCCAAATTTTCTGCGGAAACCGAGTTTCCGCTTCATTTCTCTATTTTCTAGCTAAGACTACTGTGGTTGCCAATTTTTGTCAATTCTGTCATCTTTATGTCACTCAAATATAGGGATAGCTTATGGCACCATAGTGCTTGCTCTAACCAAATGGCTTTTGTCTGTTTCCAATATGAACTACTATGGAGATTGGCAACCAATCCATGGCTTAGATGCACAGTCTATTTCATGCTTTCTCCGCTTGCATTTTTGTGGTTTTTTACGGATCATGCATTTGAAACCAGGGTAAATGTGTACCGGCTAAGACGCACTTCTACTGAATTGTGAATACAAACATGAAAATGGGATATTACTTTTTCTTAGACAATCCAGGTCTGTCCTGGGGCTGGGGCCTTTGATTAGAGGATTCGTTAATGGAGGCGTGACGCTGTATCGCATAATTCACGGCAATAATTATCGGAGCAAAACGACATGCCTTCGATTCGTCGTTTAACACGTGTAAGCATAAGATATTTTCTTAAAAATACTACTATCATACAAATCCATTTCAATTATTGTATATTATGTGAGATTATGTTGTATTTGATATAGTTATGATAAATAATAATTGCCTTCAAAAAAAAAATGATAAATAATAATGCAGGTCTCTAAATTAGTTAGTTTATCCTTAATTTTGTGTTAGTTTTGCTGTATCTAGAAGGTGTGGTTTCGAAGAGTTAGAGGTTCAATTTTATGTGTAGGGTAAATTTGTTAGGTAAAGAGCTAAGCAGAGATGGAAAAAAGACGAGGTTGAAGAAAGTGTCACGGCTTGATACTGCTAGCTATATATCTCTCAATTACTTGTCATTCATTCTCTTTCAAGCTTTGATCTTTTCTTCACCTCTTTTATTCACTCAAACAAGTTAAGGTCTCTTCAATAACACAATCATTGCACTACTGTATTGAATATTTATTAGTATTTTTCAAAAAAAAAAAATAATAAATAGAATGATGATTTGGATTTTTCCAAGTGAGAGAGCTAGCTAGAGCTCAAACTAGCAGCAACACTTGTTCATGCACCCCCAAACTAATCATGCAGTGCAAATGGCCTGTTTGAAGATTGTTTGCATTGCTTAGAACCTAGCCATCCTTAACGACTAACTAACTAAAACCAGCACCAAGGGGTGTAAGAAAAGTGTTAATGTTAGTAGAAGTTAGGTGTAGGAAGTCGAGCGGTGGATATTATGGATATGGTTACTTGGTGAGTATAATATAATATCGTGTGTCGTAAGCAAGGGAACAACAACAGTTCCAACCGCCAAGCATTCCAGCATTTTTGTTTTCATTATCATCAACATTAAATTAAGATAATTAATGTATGCCATATGTTTATTTTCTAAGTGAGACGAATATTGATGTGAAAATGATGAGAAAATTGTGTATCACTGTCACAAATTCAATATATACCTCTGATAGCCAATATTTATTTAGAGTTAAGAATTGAATAGCCGAGTATGTATACATTCAATTATATATATCTTCTTCTTTTTGGAGGGGAAAAATACTTTATTGTTCTACTTTGATTGCCATTCATTCGATCGTGGTGATTTGCATCACCTCATCTTGTTCTAATTTCCGGGGACTTTATCTCCAAGTGCCGTAATAACTACGTATCTGTTCAGAAACGGCAGGCACGCAGCATTTTGAATTATGTAATTCCTTTCTTTCTTTTTTTTTCACACGATCGAACCCATGGAAGAAAGACAATGCATGCGTGTTGATGCATTGGCCAAGTATATATGAAAGCACCTTCCTGGTTTTCGCATGTGGTCATGTTTAGTTTCTCCTTATTTCTTAAGGTTTTTCATTTTTGGTAGGAAAAGATCGATTTAGTCTTCCCTACCATCTTTTTGATATATCATGCATATATTATATTATATATTTATTTATTTTTGAAAAAACCCTTTTCATTGATAATTCAAATTAGGTTTACAAAGAGCTTTAGTACATCAAGATTCAAGAAATTAAGAGAAAGTCCATACAAAACTAGTACACAACTAAATATTCTAACAAGAGAAGAGTAAGAACATTTGAGAAAGAGAGAGAGAAGACATATTATATTATATTAGGTTCGTCCTCTGGACCAATTTTGTGTTGCTCATGGTAGGCTTTTCATTTTAGAAGGGGGTATGGCCTAAAAAAGGGGAAAAAAAAGTGAACACACAAAAAGATCAAGTACATTGGCCATGTATTATGCCAAGTTGTCCTCATCATCCTAATAACCAATTGCCAGGCCAAGGACCATATGCCCTTCCAGAATTCCAGTGCGTGCTCGTACGTAAAGAACAGAAGGTAAGAATTGAAGGCGTCGTAGAAATCACCACCAGGGGCTAGAAAAATCACAAATATTGCAATCCATTGTTTTTGCTTTTGCTAAATAGTTTGGAAAACAAATACAGAGTATGATATGATTGTTACTGTGATGTGCGTCATGTTTCGTCAAAAAATTGCTATTGAAATGCCGGAATTTAATTACTAGATGACCGCTGTCACGGTGGATGGGCTGCCCGTTCGAAGAAATCGGCGAAAGAACAAAGAATTTGTAAAGCAAAAAAAATGTAAGCAAAACAGATGTTCAGACAAATTTGTAAAACAAAATTTGTATTCAGTTGAAGATGTTTAGAATTTTTCTGACAATTTTATGCATAGTGCAATTTCTGGCAGAAGCTTAACCGAAAACGGGACTCAAAACTCATACATCTAAAAATGAAAAATTGATTAATAGAGGTGAAGATTAATTGAGGAGATGTTAAAAGAATAATCAGTGAGAGGTGCTCTCACAAATTATGCTTCACACAAATGCAAGCATGTGCATGCACATGCTTGCATTTTACTCTTTACAAATCACAACTAACATGTATATATAGCTATGAAAGTTAACCTAATGATCTTTTAAGCAAAAAATTTAAAATTAATATTGATGTTTATACGCATTGCGTAGATAATTTAAAGAGCTTTCTAAACATATAAACTTTGCGAAAATCCGACGTGTATTTTAAAAGATATTAATGTTTAAAATTGCTAAAAATTAATGTACACTTTTACCCTCAACAAATAAAAAATATTTACGCCCGTGTCTTTTTTCGTTAGTAGCTAAAATTACGCGATTGCCCTTCCTCTTTGGTTTATTTACAAAAATATCTAAAGAAAAAAGAAAAACAAAACAGGAAGGGCATTTATGTCTTTTCATCGTTGAAAAAATTTGCTATCTTTTTATCAAATTGGTTCAATTGTGTTACCCTACATTTGATACAAAGTCACCATATATAGAATCCTCCCTCGCATCGCTCGGTCTGCCAATAAATAGTGTTGACCAAATCTTGACTCAGTTTGATTGCGTCTCTAAAACATAGATAGATTTGAGGCACCAATAAAATAAATTCTTGATTTCCTTTGACCTCCACATTGATTTCTTTAGTGATTTGTCATTAGTCGTGATCAGAATAAAAGTTTTTTGTAATGAGGCTTTAATTACTTCTGTTTTTATGCAAAACAAGTGATAGCATCACTTATGTAACCATGTGCGGTGCATTTAATAATATTCAGCATTAATTATTGATCGTTCATTGTTGTACGAATTTCCCATACCAGCCAAAATAAGATCCGAATTGATCATCCACGAAAATGAAAATCCTAAACTTCTTTATTTCCACTCAAAAACTGACTCTTTTGTGACGAAGGAGACAATACAAACGAAATACAACATTATGACACAACTATATTTTCATGGCCGGAGGGGGTTACCATTTTACTTGGATGTGTACTAAAACGATACTGATTGTACCCGAATATAAAATTCAAGCACAAACACAATAACAATTGATGTAGAACGCAGAAAACGTAAATCTGGATTTCTGGTTGCAGTCTTCAATCTTCACAGGAACTTGATTGAGGGAAGGGGGGTACCTGCAGAAAACCCTCCGATGCTAAAGTCAGTAGGAGTTTTGCACAGGTGAATGTGTATGAGAAAATATTGCGTATCTTTTGGTGATCCAGACCCCTTTATTTATATGACCCCTTTATTTATATGGGTAGTGGTTAGGTCAAAACCTAATTTCGAAATATGGAAACACTGCAATTACTTAGACACCAAGCCTTCCAGAATATTCCAGAAATATCCAGAACTTGGTCTCCAAGCCTTCCAGAACATTCCAGAAGTCTCCAGAATATCCCCATGGACCTGCAGACGGTGGGCCGCGCAAGTGGACTGGAGGATCGCCTGCAAATGGGCCTAAAGAAGACCAAAGGAAACAAAACACAAAACGGGCCGGGCCAGGCCAATCGGGTCGGGCCAGACCGAACCGGGCCGGGTAACCCTATCAGCCGGTTCGGATCGGTCGGACCAGGTCAAACCGGGTTAACCCGGTCGGCAACAATACTGGTCGGCGGTAACCGGACCGGCCGCCGGTCTTCGGTCGCTGACAATCTGTCGGTCGCCGGTTTTCCATCCGTCGCCGGTATTCCGTCTGTCGCCGGCTGTCCGTCTGCCGGTGGTTTCGGCGCCGCCACGTGTCGCTGTCCGGCGATGCCACATGCCACGCGTCACCCTAGTGGAGTTTCTTTGTTTCCACCCCACACCTCCTATGTTAGTGTTGGGGTGCCCATATCGCTCTACTTAGCCAATATAGGTGTTTGGGCACCTGTACGAAGGCTGCCATCCAAAACATAGTTTTTGGGACCTTTATGGTTCTACTTTGCCAATAAAAGGGTTCCAAATACTAGGGTACAAACA